>ML661334.1:1390422-1542526 GCA_007570785.1 Antilocapra americana
GGTGAAGACTCTTGAGAGTCCCTTGGACTGCAAGGAAATCCAACCCATCCATCCTAAAGGAAATCAGTCCTAAATATTCATTCATTGGAAGGACTGACACTGAAGCTGAAACTCCAATACTTTGGCCACCTGATGCGAAGAAGTAACTGATTTGAAAAGACCCTGATGCTGGGAAAGATTGAAAGCGGAAGGAAAAGGGGATGACAGAGGATGAGATGGTTGGATGGCATCACCAACTCAATGGACATGAGTTTGAGTAAACCAGGAGTTGGTAATGGACAGGGAGGCCTGGCATGCTGCAGTCCATGGGGTCAGAAAGAGTTGGACATAACTGAGCGACTGAACTGAACTGAACTGAACTGTCTGACTCTTTGCGACCCTATGGAGTGTAGCCCTCCATATGCCTCTGTCCATGGGATTCTCCCGGCAAGAGTATTGGAGTGGATTACCATATCATCCTCCAGGGGATCTTCCCAACCCATGTCTCTTGCATTGGCAGATTGAACCCATGTCACTTGCATTGGCAGATGGGTTTTTTACCAGTGGCATCATCTGGGAAGGAACTCAAGAATAAACTCAGCAGAGGCTATTACAGTAATTCAAGTGTGAGATTATCTTGTCTTTGATTGCCATGACGGTAGCAGTGCCGATCAGATTCTGGATATATGTTGAAGGCAATAAGATACAAGGTATGAAATAAGTTGAAAATATAAGATTACTGTTTTTTATCTGAGCATTTGGGATGATGACATTGTCCTTGAAGTGGCTTCAGAGTCATCAGCGTGTTCGAATCAAGATGCAGGCAGAGACCAAGTCACAGAGGCCTTTAAGTTATCGTTTTCTCCACAGCCCTGAGACAGCTGACTGGTGACTATAGCCACCAGTGTCTCAACAGTGACCCGGGTTCAGATTATCATCTAGACCCAGAGTGACTGGACTTGGAGACAGTCCTGTTCCTGAGGTCATTGGTGAGAAATGGACCAGGACGTAGCTGGATAAGCCTGAGATACAAATAAGTAGCTAAATAGAGCGTGTGAGATAAGAAGACTGGCTGGATGATGACCCAAGGCCTGATAAGGCAGGAGGTTACAAAACCTGCAGAGAAGCAGAACCTTCCAAAGGCAAGTGTTAAGCAGCCCCATATGCTGATCTGGTGAAGGAAAGACAGCAACTGGGAAGGTGTTTGTTGAGACCTTACTTTCTTGAGAGATCACCGTGGATCATATGTGTTGAGGAGTAGGAGATGTACCCCGGAGTGCTTGGCATTTTCGACAACAGGGAATATGGAGCAGAGTGGGGCTGGACAAAGGAAGGCAGAGGATGTTGAGATCAAACTGTGAAGGTCCTTCAGTCCGGCCTTGTGAGTATGGATAGTGGAAGGCCATGAAATGTTTCTGAGTGATACCATCACATCTGGTCTTGGACATATTAACATTTTGTTGGTTAGTGAAACTGTAGAGGGAAATATAAATAGGTTGTAACAGATGTTGATATAAAGCTCACCAAGTGGCTGATAATGGGCCCAGAGATGAAGATGTCTTCTTGAAATGAAAATATTTTATACCTTCAATAACCTGCTGGAGTAGAATGCTGTAAGTGCTTAATTCAGTATCTTAAGGGAGACAGTTTGGGGGAGTTATTTTTAAATATCCTAAGTATTTGATTTTAAGCCAATAAATTTTATTTTTGAATAAAAACCTGCAACTATATACTATACTATATATAGTTTATATGTATCTATTAAATCTTTGTTAAGTTCAAGACTCTCTACTAGGTCATACAAGTAGAAAAAGAAATGCTTCAAGTGGTTTAGAGTCTAGTATTTGGGGGATGTGCTAAAAGATTTATGGGAGATTTATAGATAAGATCTTGAGGATGTTGGCCATTATGTGAGTGACCTATGTGTTACAAAGGGTCTGGATTTTTTTTTCTACCTTTTTTACTCTGTATCAGAATGTTATAGAGATACTTCTTAAAGTTTCGAAGTAGAAAAATATTTTGCCAAAATATTTATTGGCAAACAAAGATTACTAATTCAAAGAATAATAGAATAAAGGTTTATTTTTTCTTATCATCAGAGTATAGACATTCCTTATAGAAAATATGGGGAAAATACAAGAAAGAGTTAAGAAGATAAAATTTAGGTATTTTCTTCCCTCTAAGATATAAATAGATGGACAGAAAAGTACACGCGCCCCCAAGTGTGTATTTTATATGTGTGTGTAAATCTCTGAACACCCACTATTACATCTCTTACATAGAGTGTTCATATGTGATATACTTGAGATCATACTTGAAATTATATGTAACAATTTGCATCTTGCTTTTTCCACTTAGGACTTTTCCCATAATAAAATACTTGCTTTCCTGTGCTGATAAGCAGTGGCATAGAACGGGGGCAGTAAAAGGGGCCTGCCTGGGTGCAGGTAATAAGGAAGTTCATTGCCGCTTGGGAATTTGAAAATAATAATAAGACTGACTAAAAGGCAGTCTGCTTTTTATGACACTGTGCACTGGCAGTTGTAAATAATACCAGGGATAATGTCCTGTTTCTCACCAGGGCAGCCTCTGCTGTAGGCAGGGCGTGACCTTTTGTCTAGATCTGTCCCCACCTTCCTCCCACTCCTCTGTACATCAGTGCTGATATGATGAGGATCCCAGGAACATTCCTTTAGAAATGAAGAAAGCCTCATACCCGTCTTTGTGTAATTATTAGCTACTCAGTAAGCACTCTCGAAGCTTTAAAAGCAGACAAATCAGTAAGTGTACATTTTCTTTCTAACCCTTGTTTCAAGCTGCATTAATGTCTTATTAATCATCACCTATCAATTTCCCCCTATTATGTCAAATGAATATTTTAAGCAAGTAAATACATGTGAAAATGCAAAAGCATTGCCATTTGGCTAAATATCAATCCGATATGTGCTGCTGGAAAATCCATAATCATGGAGAACAGTCACTGTCTTTCACAGTACGCAGTCAGAATCAAGCCGCCTGGAATTCAAGAATGGTTACTTAACAGAAAAGAAAAGAATATGAACCGGTGAGCATGTAGTCTTTTTACTATGAACAGTTGGAAATGTGAACAAGTTCAGAAGTTCAGAGTCACCCAGTCGGTTAGTAACCCTCAGGACAGATTGGCTTCAGGTGCCTTGATTCCATTCCCAAACTCTTACCTCCCGGGTTGCTTCTCTGCTGGGAAGGAGCACTAAATTTGTTCACGATGTTAATACTCTCTAGCGCGTATTGACTGGTATGAGCCAGACACTGTGGTAAGCTCTTTATATGGATTAGCACTTAAATTCACAGCAGCTCTCTCAGATGGGTCCCTCTGTTGCCTCCTTTCGTGGGTGAAGAACAAAGAGATTAATAGCTGTTTACTAGGATTTGAAGTAGGAAAGGTGACGCTGGAACTTGAACCCAGACAGAGCACCTAATAGTCCTTGCTTGTTGGTATCGGGCAAAGCACTGAATTCTCAGGACACTTTTGTGCAGGTCTCATGACATTTGGATCCTGAAGATCTACCCGACAGAGTCCAAGTAGGCAAACATGCATACATACATGAGGCTCCTCCTGTTGAAGGTGGCTCCTCCTCACCTTTTCCCTGAGTCTCCTTCCTCTTCCCTCCCATCACCTGACTCTCCAGCGTTACTGCACTGCCACTCGGCAGGCTTTCCATGGCAGCTGACTGTCCGGATTTTCTACATGATTATTCTCTGTGGAGCATCCCTGTGCTTATTCTTTGCCTCCCATTCATCTTTCAAAATCCTTGTTCAGTTTTACTTGCTAAGTTGAGCTCTGATCAATTCCCTCCCTCACCAGACTTGGATTAGTCAGTTGCCCTATGATATTGTCACGTTTATACTCGTCCTTAGGATTTTAGATGAGCTGTGTTCTCCACTCTGTCACAGGGCTCCGGGTTCTTCACTCATTATTTTCTTTTTCATCTTCTTCTTTTTTAAAGCTAGGTATTTGTTTAAAATTGGTTTCTAAGAATCTTTTACACTGTCTGAATTCTCTGGGGCTCCCCAGGTAGCTCAGTGGTAAAGAATCTGCCTCCCAATGCAGGAGAGGCAGGTTTCATCCCTGGGTTGGGAAGATCCCCAGAGTAGAAATGGAAACCCGCTCCATTTCCTTGCCTGGAGAATCCCATGGACAGAAGAGCATGACAGGCTACAGTCCAGGGAATCAGAGTTGGACAGGACTGAGTGACTGAGCACTCAGGTATGCATGAATTCTTTGTCAGACACATGTCTTGTGAATACGTTCAGTGGCTTGCGGTCCATGGGCTTGCAAAGAATCGAACACCACTGAGCATGCACGTAAACACTGTTGGGCTTAGAATCCTTCTGGTATTGATCTGTATGTGTCATGAAGTCAGGGTTCATTTTAGGCTTTGTAGAAATACTGTCAAGCTGACCTAGCAGCGTTTATCACTCCTTCCCTGTGTAACTACAATGCCACTACTGTCATTCAGACGTTAGTGTACTTTTTGCTGTATTCTGTTCCATGGATCTATTCCCAAGTTTGTTCCAAGACTACAGTGTTTCAATTTTTATACCTTTATAGCATTACGTCCTGGTAGCATTACGTCCTCTAGATTTGTTTTTCTTCAATATCGCCTTAGTTATTCTAAATCCTTGGCTTCCCTGTAGGAATTTTAGAATCCTTCTATCAAATTAAAAAGAAAAATCTGAGCTTTTGATTGGGTTTATATTGCATCTACATACTATTTGAACAGAATTAAAATTCACAATACTGAATCTTCCAATTCATGAGTGAGGTATATTTCTCCATTTAGTTATAAATACATTCTTTAAGTGAGATTTTGTAGGTTTCTGTATATAGGTATTACACATCATTTGATTCATTAGCTGTTGTTACTTTTTGGTCATATTCAAAATGATATTTTGAACATTATGTTCTAATTTTTCCTTTGCTAGTATCTAGAAATACTTGTATTTTTTCCTTTGCTAGTGTCTAGAAATATGTGTATTTTTTGTACTTTAACTTTGGATCCAATGATTTGATAAATTCACTTATTAATTCCAATAGCTTTTATATAGACTATTTGGATTTTCTAGGTATATCATCATATCTGTAACTAATGCTAGTTTTATTTTCCCTTTTTCAATTCATATAACTTTTATATTTTTTGAGTACCTTATTACATTGCTAGGACTTCTTTTACAATGTTGAGTATAACATGAAATATAAACAGTACTTTCTGTGAAATTTTTTTATATAAAATAACACTATATTTGTAAAGTCAGCTGACTTTTATTGCTGCTTATTTAGAGATAATATATCTTTTTTCCATATCTGCTTTTAAGACTTTATCTTCATTTCTGTAACTTTAATATTATGTAACTGAGTGAGTACTTATTTTTAAATTTTCTTTTTAGTAGAACTTCTCTAATCTGTATTGTGTCTTTCTCCTTTTTAGGAAGTATCTCAGCTAGCATCTGTTCAAATGTTGACTCTCTCTCCTATTTTAGTTCCTGTCTCAGGAATTCTAAAACTGATATTGATTTTTTTTTTAATTTTTGCTTATTTTTATTTAAACATAACCCATATATATTTCATATTCATTTTTGTGTTTTCCATCATTTTATCTCTCTGTATTTCATTCTGGATGTTTTCTATGTAGGTGTCTTTAAAGTCACTAATTCTTCTTTGAGGATTATTTATTATTAAACTCAACTGTTGAATTTTTAATTTTGGTACTGGTATTTTTCACTCATATAATTCTTGTTGTTTAGTCGCTCAGTCATGTCCGACTCTTTGTGACCCTTTGGACTATAGCCCGCCAGGCTCCTCTGTCCATGGGATTTCCCAGGCAAGAGTATTGGAGTGGGTTGCCTTTGCCTTCTCCAGGGGATCTTCCCGACCCAGGGATCGAACCCACAACTCCCATATAATTCTTGAATGCCTCAATTAGTTGTTTCAAAGACTGTTTCTGATAACACCAGCAGTCTGGATCACCTATAAATCTATTTCTATTTTCTGTGTTATGTTTTTTCCTCTTGCTGTGTTTGGTCCTTTGTTTGTGACCTTTCACCTCCTTGGAATTTTTTTCGAGTGAATGCTATTTAGTATGAAAAGATGCAGAGGTATTCTCTATTAAAGAGGGTTTAGTTTTCTTTACGTTGACAGTTGTGGTAAGAGTAAATCAAACTATTTCATAGAGAGGGAGGTTTGAGGATGACATTTAGTCTTACAAACAGTGGGCTGTTCCCAGTTTTCAGTTACTTCTAGAGTAACTCTTCTGGAATTTCACTGGAGGCATTTACAGGAGCCTCTTTTTCTTGGAAGAATCTCAACTCCAATTTTTATCTTCGTAATCTGATTGTCAAAAGCTTTCTTAAACTCTTTACCCTCTTATCAACTTTCTTCTCTCTCTTTTCTCTTGCCTTTACTTAGTGAGCAACTGAAGATTTTGGGAGTGTCTTTAGGGCAGTAACTGCATGGAATCTTGAGTTCACTTTGTACTGAGTGATTCTCTTTGCTCTGCTAACTGGTGTCTTAAAGTCCCTTTTGCGTTGGTGGTGTTAGTATCCAGTTTTTGCTTTCTTCATCGCTCTGCAATTGCTAAAAGCTCTTTACCACAGCTTACTGCCTTTAGTGCCCTTCTCTGTGAATTGGCAAATACGAAAAAAATGTTAGGTGAAAAGTGGCAGGAAACATTCCATTTCCTCTGGTTTCTTCTTTATCTCTGATTTTGGCTCCACAAATACTGGCTACCTTTATTTTTGTTTTTCAGCCCTTATTGTCTCCAGTAAGAAATTTGGTCTAGCACAAGCTATCATAGTCTTGTATCAGAGGACTGCCTTTCACTTAATGTAGAATGAATTGGTATGATTAAATATCACAAAGTCTATCTGCATGCGAATTTAAGAAAAACATTTATACGTATCTTAGGTATATATGTATAGAGTTAAAAATAAAACTAAAGGGTAGAGTTATCACTATTTTAAAGTTTCGGGAAGTTGTTTAAAATTTGTCAAGTACTAAATATAGATATTACTCATTCAGTGAACCAGTTATAGACTTTTTATTTTACTCTTATTTTAAGAGTTTCCAATATGTTTATGGACGGAAACCAACCCTGTATTTTATTTTTCCTCTGCATGCCTTACTTTCCAACATTTTTCCATGCAGGGAACATCATCAAGCCCATTATTTCAACCATCATCTTCTTAGTTTCATCTATTTAAGCTATAAATGATGCAGTCTTGTGTTTAAAATACTACATAAAATAGTATACAAGTGAAAATAAGTTTATGTATAGGTGTTCTGTCTGTGCAAGGATAGATGTTCATGTTTACATTATGTTTTATATGTGCATACTTTTCATTTCTTCATGTTTAAAATCTTAAAGCATATTGCTTAAGCTGCTTAACTCTATGGGAAATTTAATAGAATTTAAGTGCTCTTAGGTTTAAAGCCTTAAAAGAAACCTCTGTATCTGTTTAAAATGGCTTTATAAATGTTATAAATATCATGCATAGCAACATATTATTTAATAATGTTTACATATGCACTTTATACATATAACTTTTATATTTTAACCATTTCTATTCAATTTAATTTTTTTAAATATTCTCTTTTTTTCTGTTTTTGATCTTGGCTGTGCTGCACAACTTGTGAGATCTAAGTTCCCTAACCAGGGATTGAAGTTGAGATCACAACAGTGAACGTGCAGAGTCCTAACTACTGATCCACCAGGGAACTACCCAAACTTTTTAAACAAAAATATATAATGATAGAATCTATTCAAAGTATCGAAAGGAAAGAACTGCCCCAAGTGAAAACAAATACAATGATTTTATAGCATTATATTCATCTGAAGTTATAGTATAGAAAGCATAAGGTTTGGGAAAATGTAGTGATAATTTTTTCAAATCTATGTCCGTTTCATCTTTTTTCATAAAGCATCTTCCACGTTCAAACAATAAATGTACTCATTGAGCCAAGTGCGCCAGGCCTTTTTCTCTTTCTATGTTAAATTTCAAATAGTTTTTTTCTGTTACCAACCCAATTTGGAAAACCATGCACCTTGCTTCTATAATAAAAGGTTGTCACGTCAGCTCCCTTTTCATGTGCTTGCAAAAGTAGACCAGTTCTGATTCCGTCATCAGAGCTTTCAGGATTTATTTTCATAGTTCACAGTAGCAGAATCCCTGGAGCTCAGAGTCAGAGGTTTCCCAGAGCTTAGTTCCACATTAACGTGTGTGTCCACACTGTTTTATTTTTAATGGTAAGACCAAATAAATTGAGAGCCCAAACAATCATTTTAAAATAACACTTCAGGAAACGTGACCCAAGGCATGCGCTCACTGATTACACATGTGAAATTCTCCCCTCAACCCCAGAAGTAGAAAAAGGTTTTGTGCTTGGTTTCCTAGTTACTGCTAAAGAAACCACTTACAGGTTGCTGTAACCTGTGTCACCATATATTCAACTCACACAGTCACCACAATAAAGAAGGGGGTCACAAGATAATTTTTTAAATTAATTTTATTGAAGTATCATTGCTTTACAATATTAGGTTAGTTTCTTTCGTACAGCAAAGTGAGTCAGCCATCCATTTACATACATTCCCTCCTTTTTGAATTTCCTTCTCCTTCACATCACCCCAGAGCACTGGGTTCCCTGTGCTCTACAGTAGGTCTTCATTAGTTACCTGCTCTGTTTATAGTATCAGTAGTGTGTATGTGTCAATCCCAGTCTGCCAACTCCTCCCACTCCCACTTCCCTTGGTTATCCATATATTTGTTTTCTGCGTCCGTGTCTCTAGTTCTGCTTTGCAAAGAAGGTCATCTGCACCACCTTCCTAGATTACACATATACCCGCTAATATATGCTATTTGGTTTTCTCTTTGTGACTTACTTCATCTGCATGGTACTCTCTCAGTCCATCCACGTCTCTGCAGATGACCCGGTATCTTTCTTTGTTTATGGACTCGGTAGTATTCCACTGGATACATGTACCACATCTTTACCCATCCCTCTGTTGGTGGACGCTTAAGTTGCCTTCTTGTCCTGGCTGTTGTAAATAGTGCTGCAGTGAACATTGTGGTGGGGGCGTGTATCTTTCTGAATTATGGCATTTTCTGGATATATGCCCGAGAGTGGGGTTACTGGATAATATGATAGCTGTGTATTTAGTTTTCTCAGGACCCTCCCTGCCCTTCTCCATGGTGGCTGTATCAGTTTACACTCCCACCAACAGTGCATGAGGGTTCCCTTTTCTCCACACTTACTCCAGCATTCAGTTTGTAGAATTTTTTGAATGAGGCTTAGCATTTGAAACCGTATTGAGCATTTTTACTCTTTAATCTCTAGGAACTGCTTCCCTGGGTAAAACCTTGATGTGAGGACTTTCCAAGTGAATCCCTTTCAACTGCTAGCTTTTCCCCAGCAAAAGTCTAATGTAGGCTGTCATCTTTTCTAATCTGTTTTCTTCAGAGGGAAAACAAAAAAAGAATCTATGATCTTAAATGTCCCCTGCAGTGCTATTACTTTGATTTCTATATCTTTATTTCATACTTATGGTTATTCCTCTCTGCTTTCCAGTGCGACACACTGAGTGAGTTGCTTGCCTCCATCCTGTTACCATTCTTTCTCTCATTTTTTTAATCATTATACTTCCTTAGGGAGTAGATCATCAAGTATCTCTGCTTCTTTATTTCTCTTTCCTCTTGCCTCTACAGTCTGGGTCTCTGTTCCACTCCTTTCTAACCCGGTGCCTAGGAGTCCACTGTTTTTCACGTGATTAAGACACGCCAGCCACTTTTTTAACAAACCTCAGCCTCCTCAACTTCTCTGTATGCACCTTTCATCTCTTACCTTTGTTTACGCTGATGTTTCTCTCTCTTCGTTCTGTTTCTTCCTGTCCTTTTGTAGCTCTCTTTCCATCTCCAGCAAATGAATGTTTAAAAGGTTTTAATCCTTGGGTCTGTTGTTTCTGAACGTTATCCCTTGGTGCCCCTTTCCACGTGCACACCTCCTCCTCTTTACAGCTCTGGTGGGGACTGTATGAATGTCGCCCTACAATTTATTCTGACTGTCTCATATCTTTACCTATAGGGCTCACTGGGCTTTCAAACGCAGTTGTGCCCAAAAGAGTTTATGAAGTTCACCAAACGTTTTCTCCTCTCTTCTCTCTGTGTGAAAGGCATCGTCAGTTTCTCTGATACCAAGACCACCTTGGAATCACATGTGGCTCATCCTTTTCTCACCTCACACCTCCAGTTTTGCCCTCAGACCCTGAGGTTTGGACCTCTGCCACGTCTCCCTCCTTCTAATTCTCTCCATTGCTAACGCCCAAGTTCTGCTCTCAACTTTCCGTGGTTAATCACAATAGTCCCTGTAACTCATCTTGCTCCCTAACAATGCTGCCTTCTCCAGTATTTCTGCAGCCACTTGCCAGAAGGATCCGTGTCATCCTTTCCTGATGTCAAACCGCTGTGCCTTTGTACAAGTGCCCCAGAAGCCCCAGCTGCATCCACCACCTGCCCCTCTAGCTTTGACATCTACCACTGTCTACCTATAAATATTCGCTTCTGCCCTTCCCTCTTCCAGAAATACTCTTCTTCATCTCTACCTACTAATTCTGTGTGTACTTTGGGCACAGCATCTTACTGTTGCGAGTGCTAATATGTCCACAACTCTTAACGGTCCTCCTTCCAAAAGTAGAGCTGAGTTGCCTTCTCTTTGAGTGTGTTCTAGACTGAGTGACTCCCCTCCAATAAATAGAGCATGACAGAGGTGAGACCAAGTGATAAGTAGGTATCTTGCTTACCCCTCTCTCTCTCTGGATGACTTCTTGCTCTGAGAGAAGTCATGTACTGTGTTATGAGGTCCCTCAGCAGTTTATACAGAGGCCCTTGGGGCCAGGAACCAAGACCTCCTACAACCAATGTGTGATTGAATCCCCCTCAGCCAGCCTCAGCTGACTACAACCTTGGCTCTGAGTCAGAACCACCCAGCTAACTTAAGCCACTCTCACATTCTTCACCCACACTAACTGAGATAATTACTGTTTGTTGTGTGAAACCACTGCACTGTAGAGATAATTCTCTATTCAGCCTTAGATAACTATTATAAGAAGGCTGATCTCAACTAGGGAGATGAGATTACCTCTGAGAATTCTTTTGATTTATACCTATGGCGTGTTCCTTGACACAGACTATTCCTACTATAGTTATATGTTAATCCATTTTATAGTTGATGTATTAGGATACATTTTTACAAGTCTAAACTGTTTAATAATATGCAGAATGCATATTATGTTTAATAACTATGCCAATCAGTACTTATGCCATGAACCAAATTTCTGATATCAGTCAGTTCAGTAGCTTAACACTTTACATCTTGGTTCTAGAGATGAGCTTTGCCAAATCAGCTGCTAGTTGTTAAAAGACATTCTCAGCGTCACAAGTTTCACATTTCCAGTGATGATATATGCCTGACATCTATGGACCAATTAAAATGTTACGCTTCTAGTAAATCAGGTTATATACAGAGTCAATTTCTAAATTAAATTGAAGGTCAAATATCTGAACAGAATGATGCAGATGGAAAGTGACTTTATAAAAAAAATCCTTCTGAAGTTTAGCACCTAGGATTCTCCTTTGATAATATTTATGTGAGAAGAAATACAAGGAACCTTCGGAGTCCTTTCTCTTGCACATGTGAATATATGAGAGGCCTCAATATTTATTCCTGTAATCATCCTGCTCCTCTCCATTCTGGAAGTGGTTTGACATTCAAATTACTCTAAGTGTTATAAGTGCTAAAAAATAATTGGTTTCATGTCACCTTACTTGAACCTTAATCAATATGTTTTATGGTGGTTGGAAAACTGTACTGTTTAATTATTCCATGAAGGAGACTGTTTTTTTCCATTTGAACATTTACATTTGTCTGTTAGTTTGGGGGTTAATTTAAGAGTGAGAGAGAAGAGTTTCTTCCTGGCTCATGTTTAATAGTGTGTCTTTTGCACTTGAGTCCCGTAAGTGCTATGGTATATGTAGCCAGCGACCTTCAGTCCATTGATTTAAATGACTTTCCCAGTGTCCCATATCTAAATTCACAAAGCAATAGATCTGCCCAGAATTTACAAACTCCAAGTCTTAGAAGTAATTTTTTTTTCCTGATAGATGATATATGCAGTTTATATGGATACTAATGAGTCTCTTGATTTTGTTTAGGATGATAATCATTAGGTAAATTGGGGAAATATAATCTACCTTCTGTAACATATCAGGTTTGTGACGTCTGCCAATAAAAGAAATACACATATGGCAAAAATGATATAAATACAATATAGTTTATGCAGGTGTGTTATATTTGA
Organism: Antilocapra americana; assembly: GCA_007570785.1. Classification (NCBI taxonomy): domain Eukaryota; kingdom Metazoa; phylum Chordata; class Mammalia; order Artiodactyla; family Antilocapridae; genus Antilocapra; species Antilocapra americana. Next base: position 1,402,785 of record ML661334.1, read on the forward strand.
GAGAATATACTTGAGGAGATTTTAATTAAAAATATGTGTCATCTTAGAGAATGTAAAAACAGAACTCTATAGAGGTGTGACTTAGCCATCTGGTGTTTGAATTAACATTTTTGTTCTTTACTGAATAGAATACAAAACCTGTATCTCCAGTTTTCAACAGATAACATTTTAGAAACAGCAGTAGACCCTTGGAATTGGGCTGCTAATGAACAATGGCTTTGGCCAGAAAACTATTGGAAATAAGCAGGGTAAAATATGGTATGATACTTTTCAGAAAGAAACTTCAGAATATGCAAATATATTTGGCACCTTAGGACAGGAATCATGAACATGGATATGAGCCCTGGATTCTGACTGCCTGGCATTCAAACTCAGCTATCACCTAGCCTTTTCTCTGTGTTAGGTATGATACTACATGCCTAAAAGACTGTTATTTCATCCTTGAAAAGACTCTAGGGTATGCTTTATTTTCCCATTTTTCAGATAAAGAAACTGACATTTCAAAAAGTTAAGTAATTTGACCAAGGCTAGGTAGTTCCAAGCCTGGAACCAAATTATTGCCAGGGCATTTATAGATCTACTTTATTGCCCCAAACTCTGTAACTCAGAGGGGCTTCCCTTTTAGCTCAGTTGGTGAAGAATCTTCCTGCAATGCTGGAGACTCTGGTTTGATTCCTGAGTCCGGAAGATCCCCTGGAGAAGGGATAGGCTACCTCCTCCAGTATTCTTGGGCTTCCCCTGTGGCTCAGCTGGTAAAGAATCCGCCTGTAATGCGGGAGACCTGGGTTCGATCCCTGGGTTGGAAAGATCCCCTGGAGAAGGAAAAGACTACCCACTCTAGTATTCTGATGGACTGCCCTAGTGGCACAGTGGATGGGAGTCTATCTGCCAATGCAAAAGGTGCTTACTCCTTGGAAGGAAAGTTATGGCCAACCTGGATAGCATATTGAAAAGCAGAGACATTACTTTGCCAACGAAGGTCCGTCTAGTCAAGGCTATGGTTTTTCCAGTAGTCATGTATGGATGTGAGAGTTGGACCATAAAGAAAGCTGAGCACCGAAGAATTGATGCTTTTGAACTGTGGTGTTGGAGAAGACTCTTGAGAGTCCCTTGGACTGCAAGGAGATCCAACCAGTCCATCCTCAAGGAGATCAGTCCTGGGTGATCATTGGAAGGACTGATGTTGAAGCTGAAACTCCAATACTTTGGCCACCTGATGCAAAGAGTTGACTCATTGGAAAAGACCCTAATGATGGGAAGGTTTGAGGGCAGGAGAAGAAGGGGAAGAAAGAGAGTGAGATGGCTGGATGGCATCACCGACTTGATGGACATGGGTTTGGGTAGACTCCGGGAATTGGTGATGGACAAGGAGGCCTGGCGTGCTGCAGTTCATGGGGTTGCAAAGAGTAGGATATGACTGAGCAACTGAACTGAACTAGTTAAGTTCTGGCTTGGAGAATTCCATGGGCTGTAATGTCCATGCTATCTCAAGGAGTCAGACACGACTGAGCGACTTTCACTTTCACTGTAACTCAGAAGGGTTGTGAGAAAACAGCCACGATAACATCTAATCTGTGGGTGAGTGAGAATTTGAAGAGATGATCAATGCTGAGCCTGAATGGGACAGGTTTTGGTTTGCCTGGGACAGATATGTTCTTGGGAAGGTAAAGGGACAGATTCAATACCCCATTAAGATCCCTTATGGTTTTTTTTCATTTTAGTCTTGCAAAAATTCCTATTTTACTGTGTTGTGGGCTTCCCAGGTGGTGCTAGTGGTAAAGAATCAATCCGCCCGCTAATGCGGAAGACACAAGAGACACAGGTTCGATCCCTGGGTCAAGGAGATCCCTGGAGAAATGAATGGCCACCCACTCCAGTACTCTGTCTCAAAGAGCCAGACACACTGAGCCCACTGTTCAGTCTATGCTGCGTCGTCCTTCCCGGAGCCTTGTACATGTCTTTTTATAATGCCGCCACTGCTGCTAAGTCACTCAGTCGTGTCCGACTCCTAGCGACCCCATGGACTGCAGCCCACCAGGCTCCTCCGTGCATGGGATTTTCCAGGCAAGAGTACTGGAGTGGGGTGCCACACACAGCTGTTTTCTCTGTTCTCAGGTAGATGTGCCAGCTTGTGGTTCTGGCTTAGATTGTCTCAGGGCAGTTTGTGTTCAAGCATGATTTGTCGCGTCATGTGGAGCCTCTCTGTTTTCCTTTTCTCTCCAACTCTCTAACCCGCCCTGTAGCGCTCCAGGGTGGGAGCCAGAAAGCCTGGTGAGCCCTCGGTCTCGGACAGAAGTTATCTTCCAAGGATGGGAGCCTCTGGAAGATCAGCCCCGAGGAGGGGGTGAGCGGACCGCCTGCCCCACAGCCTCCCTCGCCCCGGAGAGAGACACTCAGACGCGGTGGGGGTTCTTTCAAAGCAGTTCCGTTTTATTGAGCTGAAGGGTGAGCTTATATAGGCAAACAGCGCAGGAAGGCAAACATCACGGGGGTTTCCAACGGGGCTTTCCAGGAGCTTGGCCAATCACTGTAAAGGTCACGTATCCAGATGATGGCGCACCAATGTATACTGGTCACGTCCTGGCATTGCTAAGAGGAAGTTAGCCATGGCCAATCACATCTTTTTTGTAAATAGCCTCAGTCCCGCCCTCTTGATTTCCGCCATGCGCCATCTTGTCATGAGCACATGTAAGGTGCCCTACAGCGTCAGAGAATTTTAACACACACTCAAATATCAAGGCATCATATATTCTGAAAATAAACATGCCAAGTTCATGGTCATAGTTTTTGGTTGTGTGTGTTGTAAATGTTGTTTGTAATGGTTGTCTCTGTTGAGAAACATCTAAATTAGGGAAAAATGGGTTATTAAATCCCCAAAACATTTGTTATTGTTTAGTGTTTAAGTCATGTCTGATTCTCTGTGACCTCATGGACTGCAGCACACCAGGCTTCCCTGTTCTCCTCTGTCTTCCAGAGTTTACTCAAGCTCAGGTCCGTTGAGTCGATGATGCCATCCAGTCATCTCATTCTCTGTCACCTCCTTCTCCTCCTGCCGTCAATCTTACCCAGTATCAGGGTCTTTTCAAATGAGTCAGCTCTTTGCATCAGGTAGCCAAAGTATTGGAGCTTCAGCTTCAGCATCAGTCCTTCCAGAGAAAAGCATAGCAAAGCCTAAAAACAGAAAAAATCATTGGTTAAAATACTTTATCAATTGCTTAAAACTAAAGTACATACCAATATGCTACCTTTGCAGATCTGCTGCCTATTTATAGCACCCATCTAGAATGATGCAGAGAATCAAGAAATAAGGAAATCAACCCTAGAACAGCCAAAGTAGACATGATAAAAACTACAAGTTTTTGGTGGAACAGCATCTTACTTAGTCCCTTGTGTGTGTGTATGTGCCCAGTTGATCAGTCACCTACAGCTCTTTGCAACCCCATGGACTATAGCCTTCTGGGCTCCTCTATCCATGAAATTTTCCTGGCAAGAATACCAGAGTGGGTTGCCATTTCCTAATCCAAGGGAATCTTCCTGATCCAGGGAGTCCCTTATATCATACAAAATTCAAATTAGCTCTTAAATCTTTACAAACCCAGATCAGATTACAAATATTAAATTAGAACATAAGGAGCCATGCTGTGAAGAAAGAAAGTGTTAGCTTGACATCCTGATAGCAAGAGAAACACAGTAAGAACCACACAAAAGAATAACATCAGTGAAGCCTCATAAGGCCCTAGAACACAACAGCTGCCTCTGCAGTTAACCTTTAATACTGTCACTGTCTTACAGTACCGTTAAATACTGTCACATTGCAGTCATATTCAGTCTGCTACTATGCTTGAGAAGTCAGGGAGGTTTTATTCTTTTTTATTAACCATTTTTTAAAATTGAAGTATAGTTCATTTGCAGTGTTACGTTAGTTTCAGCAGTACAACAAAGTGACTCAGTTGTGTGTGTGTATACACGTATATGTATAGATATATATTGTTTTCCATTATACATTATTACAAGATATTGTATATAGTTCCCTGTGTTATACAGTAGGTCTTCGTTTTTTATCAATTTTAGATATGTTTGTATATATATCAAGGGAAAATTATTCTGTATTTAAGAATGTTATCAATCTAAAATTGATATAATAAAAACAACAAACATATTTTGGTGTTTAGTCATATTTCAATAATTATTAGGAAAATTTACCTGGTTTGAACTTATATATGTTACCCCAAATCCTTGGAAAGATCTTCCTTAATAAGAATCAGTTGCATTTGTTAAAAATTAAACATAATTTAATATTATAGTCACGTCTGGATTCTAAGAAATCACGTGGAAACAGTACAGCCCAGAATAGTATAAGATTACTTTTGACACCACCCTGTTAGTATTTAGTGAGATGTTGTCTATTTCCTTCCCTTTCATCTTTGTGGTTCTTATTTCTATTGTTCTTGTTTTCCTTTTTTTTTAATTAATTAATTTATTTTTTAAAAATTTTCTTTACATTATTGTGTTGGTTTTGCCATACATTGACATGAATCTGCCATGGGTATACATATGTTCCCCTTCCATGTTCTTGTTTTCCTACTTGTTACTGCTACGTTCCTTCCCAGATCTTCTCTCCGAGACCCATGAGGTTACTTAGTCTGGTCAGCAGACCTAGGACAGCTTCAGCAGCCAGGACTGCTGCTGCCCTGGGGCGGAGTAACCCACCATGTGACCCAATGATAGAAAACATCAGCAACAGCATCTGGAAAGTAGGGAAACCAGAGATGGACAACAGTTCAGGGTACCACGATTAACCTAAATTGATATTTGCGATCTTCTTGCTGGGGATGAAAGCCTTGATTGCATAGATGTATATCCCTAGTAGTTTAAATGTTTTAAAATGGGGAGCTCTTAGATGAGATTAGTTTCTGATGTGTGCTTATATATTATTGTGTTCTCTACAAATAGAATGTAGGGACATAGGACTCACACATTTTTCTTACAGCTTTTGACAGAAACTCTGGTGATAATTTTTGTGTGAAAAATTCTGGGGATGTCTGGAAAAAGACAAAAGAACACGAAAACTTAACTGTTAAGTTAGCTGTCAAATTCAGGTCAAAGTGTTTAAGCTTTCATTTGGTGAATATCCTGGAACTTCCAGTCATTCTCTTTTTGTGTAGACCAGTAGGATAATGTGACGGTAAAAAAAGACACATCAGTAACACCAAGGCATCTGCCAGAAGAAGTATTAAAAGGCATCCATCTGCCAGAAGAATTAAGCAGGGCACATGCCAGCCAGTTCACAGCCAGCAAAGATTTTGGCAAGCAGATAGTGATTAGACATGTATGAAATAAAAATATTACCTGTACTGTTTTCCTAATTAGCAACCTTGAAAGTTATGGAACTTCAATGTGATAATTACAGCATACTGAAGGAAAACAATCAATTATTGGGGCCCAAGAGAAGACCAGAATAAGGGAAATATCCTTCCGTCCTCTACTCAGCGTGGCCTTTCTTAAAGTGGCTAATGTTATTTTCTTCCTCCTCCTATGGGTGTTTAGCTAAACTTTTTGTCGTGTATAGGGTTTAATTTCTAAGGATCCAGTATGGTTTTCCTGTATATTCCCTGGTAATTAAATTTGAAATGAACCAGAAGCTTCTGGCATAGCTGAACCCGCCTGCTGCTCCTGTCCAATGCTCTTTCCTGCCAAGCCGTCTGCAGCTCAGAGAAGAGTTTTTTGCCAACCACACATCAGTGCACGAAGCACAAGCATCCATGGGAGGCTCCTCACTGGTTCTGTTCAGGTGTGAAGCAGGTTCGGAGATGCTCAACACTTGGCAGAGTCTCAGATTACAGAGATGGCTGGTCTTTGTAGGTCGTGTGATATTTGTAAAGATTTGGGACAAAGGTCAGAAAGAATGAAGTGATGTGACTAGTGGAGATCTCAGGACATCACCATCTGAGTGTCCCAAGCAGTCCAAATCTAGCACTTCCTCAGATGAGCATCTACCTCTACCCCACTTCCAAATCACATGTTGCATTTACATTTTCTGACTCTATCACCATCTTATCATGTGTTGAAGAAACATACAATGTGAGAGTTGTGAGCTAAGTTTTATTGGGGACAAAATGAGGACTGTAGCCTGGGAAACATAATTTCAGATGGCTCTGAGAAACTGCTCTGAGGAGGCGAGGGGGAAATTAGGATATATAGGAGTTTTGCAACAAAGGGCACATAGTTGGGAACATCAAAATATTGCTGTTGTTCAGTCACTAAGTTGTGTCCGATTCTTTGTGACCCCATGAACTGCAGCCTATCAGGCTTCCTTGTCCTTCACTATCTCCCAGAGTTTGCTCAGACTCGTGTCCATGGAGTCGATGATGCCGTCCAACCATCTCATCCTTTGTTGCCCCCTTCTTCTCCTGCCCTCAGTCTTTCCCAGCATCAGAGTCTTTTATAATGAGTCAGCTCTTTGCATCAGGTGACCAAAGTATTGGAGCTTCAGGTTCAGCATCAAAAGATTACTGTTAATTAAAGAAAACCAGATCTGTCAAATTAAGGAGTTCAGTGCTTTTCTATGTATTGGAAGATGCAAGAGTCTGGATTTGCTGAAATCACTCCTTTGATCCTGGGGAGCTCTCTGGGGCCAGTATCCTGTATTTTCACATCCTGAGTTTCCTCAGGGCTTACCTCTTCACATTGGAGAGGCACAATTGCTGATGACTATGAAACCTTACTTACTGATATGGCAGGAAATATTCCATTTCTCACATGCATTCAAAATAGTAACTCAACTATACTCCAATACAAAATAAAAATTAAAACCAAAAAACCCCCAAAATAATAGCCTTGAAATTAATTGATTTAATGCCTTCCTCTCTCCCATACTTCCCTACACCCCTACAAATTTTTATCAAGACCTGTTGGTTCTTTCACCAACACTCTGCTTCTAGTACCATCTGCTCAACTTTAGACTTTCATAGTCTTTTGTCTCATGTGATTTGGGAACCTCTCCTGTGGTCTTCTATAGTCATCTTTCCTGTTGATTTCCCCTTAGCCTTTACCTTTTAGATAACACATCTCTGCTGAGCATTTCTTGAACTTCCTAGGTGTGTTCAGTGTTACCTTCCAGGTTCCTGTGCGTATCTGTGTAGCCCTTAATCTCTCTGTGATTCAAATCTTTGTTTATACCTCTGTTTCTCCAGTGAGACTCTAAAGTCCTTGAGAAAGGAACTTTATCTTGCACACTTTAAAATTCCTGATCCACTGTGAATATACAGCATATTTCTTAAATAAAAATGAGAAGTATAAAGATGGGTCCTGATCTGTCATGAAACCCAAAATCAGTGGTATCAACTGATAAAGTAGAAATTAGAAAAGCCTTATTATATTTTACATGAACTTTACGTACAACATTTATGCACATGGAAGAATTGGCTCAAGGTTTTTCCAAACATTTCTCTCTTAAGCGTCTTAGAAATCACATGCAATTATAACTTGCACTGAGATTTTTGGATGTAATTGTAAATGCAGCAACTTGAAGCCTGATTTAAAATGCTCATTTTATCCTTAGTCATACTGAGTAATACAGTGCATTTTATCCTTTGTCATACCCTATAAGCCAGGGCCTTCTTTACCTAGGTCTATCAGTGTTCTGTTCCAAACTCATGAAAATTGCCAAACTGAATGCTTTCAAATGTTCATTCTCAGAGTTTCATGACTCAAAATAAATTGAGCTCCAAGGACCAAATGATTGACAGCACACTTTTTAATCACAATGAAATGAAATGGTTCAACTTCAAACAAAAGTTAAGCCTGATGTATGAAACAGGTTAAAAGCGTTTATCCCATGATATATAGTTTATAGATGATTACAACATGCAGCATCACATTTAAAATCAACTAAAATGTTATGAAAATGCACCTTTGATGTGTTCAGTGCAAGTATGTACACAAAGTTATTCATGCAATTAATATTATGGCATACTTCAGATTAAGGCACAACTTGAAAGCAGGAATGAACAGCTTGTCTCCCTTTAGATCGTGGCCTTTCAGGGGATGGAGTGATGGGAAGAGAGTGAGGTATCCCCAGCCTTATCCCACCCCTGTGGCCCCAGAGCAGAATTCTGGGGCCCTTTTCAAGCTATTCATTCTCAGCCAGGCAAGAGTGGTGCTGCACAATCTCAGTGTGTAAAGGAAGCGTTCGCTTGATGCGAGTGTGGTATCTTCAGGAAGGTTGAGGCAGAAAAAAATGAGAGCACTACTGAAGAAGCCAGCAGTTGGCAGGATTTCCTTCTTGTATTTCCAGAGATACTGAAAATAAAACACTTTTCATATTTTTACAAACTCAGATGAAGCATTCATAAAAATAATAGTGTTGGTGCCACAGATTCTGTCTTTGCTGTTCATCAAATATATGTTGATGACTGAGGGGAGGAAAAGGCACATGTCAATGACACTACACATTCACACACACACACACACACGTATAAAACAAATATACAGAGCAAATAAAACGCTTGATTATGGAGGCTGAATTGACTGTGCTTTCAGCTTAAATGGCAGCAGGAATCAAATAAGTTCTTTTAGTAAGAACTGAGAAATGCAAAAATTGATGGTTGTGTTGGGCCATCCCATTGACCTGGTAAGAATGACTGGGAAATGTGGGGTGCAGGGACCCCATGTGTAACCGCCCTGACATATTCAACATTCAAAGCAACTCTAATTGTGTATTAGGAGATTAAAGGGCAACCATAGGTCAAAATTTAAATTTTTGCAATAGATTATGACTCTTCTTTGACACTTGTCAACTTTACTGATTTACTGAGTTCCTGGCAACAAAAGCTTTTCTTGACACATATGTGGAAAGAAGTGAGAATCTGCCTATGTGTCTCACTGAATCAGTATTCTTGAATAAGCTACAAAGAAGTCTAAAAGTTAAAGATGACACATTTCTCAGAACTCAGTTAATATTGATCCTGCTTTTTAGGCTACACTCCTTGAGTTCTTTGGCTCTCCTTTTAATACGTTTCATGTTTTCTTAGACTGGAAACACCATGGGGACTGGGGAATTGAGGAAACATGTCGTTCAGCATAGAATCTCAGTCAGTAAGACCACCAGGTTTACAAAGTTGCTCAACATTTAAAAAAAAGAAGAAAAAAGTGTATTATCATCCACTTGAAGCAAATACGGTGAAAACCTGCCACAATAAAGCAAGCAGATGATTGATCCTCGTGTCCCCTGAAACCACTATGTTAAAGAGCTCTCTGTTGGGACTTAGCTGATAGCCCAGCTGCTAAGACTCAGTGCTCCCTGGGCAGGGGCGCAGGTTTGACCCCTGGGTAGGGGCCTAGGTCCCACATACTACAACTGAGACCCTACCCAGACAGACAAATCAATAAATATTAAAAAGAATTTCCTGTTGAAGGAAAAAAATATGTAACACATTATGTACTCAGGGGAGAATTTTTTTTTAATGTAATAATACAACATTGCCATGCAATGGATAGTTTATAAAATAACCTATATAGGAAAATAACATTATTATAGGAAAATAACATTGCTTTCTTTATTCAGTCCTTTCATATTGAACATAAGGGAAGAAAGAGCAGTTGCTGACTGAAGTTAGGTTGTTGAGGCACTAAGTTCTTCCTTGCAGTGACTTTGAACAGCAGTCAATATTTTACATTCAGAACATTTTTATTAATCAGATTTATAAAATAATTTCAGGCAATTAAGCACTTTAACTCTGACAGGTTGACATCGTTCAGTGACAGGTATGTCATTTGCACAGCCAATAGCTAAGCTGACAGACTAGTTTTCCATCCACGAGTTGTTCCTCCTCTGCCTCCATTTCAAGTTGAAAGAGGTCAGCTGTCTTCCCATCCCTGGATCTTTCTTATTTAGGGAGGTTAAGACCTACTTCATGTTCACTCATGATTTGTGAATTTGCCATCATTTGTTTGAAATCAGTTTCAATGCAATTTTTTCTTTCTTTTCTTTTTTGGTACAAAAAAAAAATAGCTTATTACCATTATTCTCCCTTATGTCTTTTGTTTAATATTGGAGTATAGTTGATTTACAATGCTGTGTTAACTTCAGGTGTACAGTAAAGTAATTCAGCTATACATATACGTGTATCCATTCTTTTTCAGATGTCTTCCCATATAGATTATTATAGAGTATTGACTAGAGTTCCCTGTAATATACATTAGGTCCTTGTTGATTATCTATTTTACATATAGTAGTGTTTATCTGTTAATCCAAGACTACTTATTTATCCCACCCACCATACATTTATTTTCGTGTTTCTTATTTCATCCGCCTCCCAGCTAAGGGGTTACCTTATTTTTGTTTAGTCACTAAGTTGTGTTGGACTCTTTGCGATCCCATGGACTGTAGCCCACCAGTTCCTCTGTCCTTGGGATTTTTCCAGGTAAGAAACTGGAGTGGGTTGCCATGCCATCCTACAGAGAAGCTTCCTGACCCAGGGATCGAATCCACGTGTCTTATGTCTCCTGCGTTGGCAGGCAGGTTCTAAACTACCAGCGCCACCTGGGAAGTCCTTATCAGGTCAGACACTGTGTCCTGCATGTCTGTGTCTTGTCTCTGATATGGACATTCAGCTGCATGATGTGAGAGACAGAATAATGCCACTCCCCAATGTTGACTCCAAAAACAAGACCGTGTCCCCAAGCATCCCCGCCTTCTATTTCAGAGCTCTAAATCTGTAAATCATGAATTCACTTCTATTAATCTTGGATCGTATTTCCATTGCTTTGATTCTAGCAACTTCCAGAAGTAGACATTTAATGAATCCAATATCTATTATATGGAATTTTTTCTCATCTGGAAATTCATTAGTGGGAATTGTCCAAGTCCCCCATGATCTGTGTCTTCAGCTCTATTGTGATCATAGTCTGAGAATTCTGTCAATTTGCCATGATTATGGGAGGGGCTGCATGTCCTTCTTAATAATTATAGTTATCTTGTTTTCAACAATTTTCAAAACTTTTGTGTAGGTTCTAAGATAAAAGAACTATTGAATTCCAGGCAGACCTCTTTTATTTTGTGAGTGAGTCAAACTGTCCTTTCATTTTATTTCTAGTTCTCTACTAGTGATGGGCTTCCCTTGTAACTTAGTCAGCAGACAATCAGCCTGCAGTGCAGGAGACCCAGGTTTAATCCTTGGGCCAGGAAGAGTTTCCTGGAGAAGGAAATGGCAATCCACTCCAGTATTCTTGCTTGGAGAATCTCATGGACAGAGACACCTGGCAGGCTACAGTCCATGGGGTTGCAAGAGTTGGAAATGATTTAGCAACTAAATCACCACTACTAGTGAGGTCCCAAATTTTACATATATGTAACCTGTAGCTCACTTACTCAGGCAGAAATGTCTGATTAAGACAGACTTTTTCAAGGAGTGCTGCGTACTATATTTGCTTTCTCTATGCTCAGGAATCTTGAGGGACTCTTCAACTTCAGTTTCTAGGATAGAACAATATGATTAAAGGTGAATATTATAGTATTTGATTTCATAAACATTTAAAACAAATACATTTGATAATCAAAAAAATAGAACTAGTCTCACTTATAATAATACAGCAGAAGAATAAGAGGAAGATAGAAGACAATAAACCTGAAACAAATTTGGTGATTATAATTGTAGTTTTTTCCTATGTATATATTTCTGTATATTTCAGTTAAGGGGTTTATATCCTACATAATGCTTGAAACTTGGCTAATTTTTGCCACTGTTTTCCATGATATGACTGTACCATAACTGTAATGCTGTATTATTTGTTGGGCACATAGACTGCTTACAGATGGGTGTTGTCACAGAGAGTGAAGGGTTGAATATGTACAGGTACATCTTTACATTTGAGTGCCATCTCCATCAGGACGAGTCTAGGGAATTGGTCTGGTACCTGGTCATTGTAAAGAACATTACCAGATTGTCGCTTCAGAAAATTGTCTCGATTTATACGACCACTGAGATTTTTTTCTCACCACATGCCAACAAGGAATGCTGTCCATCACTTCAATTTTTTTGAGGGGCTGATAGGTAAAACATGGTAGCTTGATTTGCATTACTGTCTGTTATTGAGTTTTTGTACTGCATCTCTTATGCTTTATGGACCATGTGTATTTGCTTTCATCATTTTTTTTTGGAATATTAGTCTTTATTATTATTATTACTTTTTTATTTCCTAACTCCAGTAACATAATAACATAGTTCTTTCTTAACTGTTTAAAAAACATCTTTAATAGATTCTTGACTATATTTTTTAACTCATTCTTCTTTATTTTTTCTGTTCCTATTGATCTATTTTTAATATGCCATAGCATATTATTTACTCTATCATAATATTACACTTTCAGTTATTCTTTCCTTTGAGTATTTCTCTGTAGTCACATTTCATTTCTAGGAGAATATTAGAATCATTGCTCTATATGCTTACAGATCATGTATATATAGGATAAGTTCTAATATCACTTCCTAGCTCCTCCTCACTAAGGAATTAGTGTCAACCCTTAACTGATGTGACTGGACAGGGGTTTTTTGTTAGGCTGAAACTGTCCTGGGCACCCTAGATGGTTATTGTCTTACTCCATTTGGCCAAGATATTTGCTTTTTTAATGTTAAATAAAAATACTTAATTGCTAAAAAATACTAGCCATCATCAATCAGAGCCTTTAGCAAGTTGTCATCTTTTCAAAATAGTAACATCAGGGATCACTAATCACAGATCAGAATGACAAATATAATAATAATGAAAATATTTGAAACATTGTGAGAATTGCCAAAATGTGACACAGAGCCAGAAAGTGAGAAATGCTGCTGGAAATATGATGCTAGTAGACTTTGTTAAATAGCATGACCAACTCAATCAACATGAATTTGAGCAAACTCTGGAAGATAGTGGAGGACAGAGGAGCCTGGCATGCTATAGTTCATGTGTGTGTTAGTCTTTCAGTCATGTCCAACTCATTGTGATCCCTGGACTGTAGCCCACCAAACTCCAGTCCAAGGGGTTCTCCAGGCAAGAATACTGGAGTGGGTAGCCATTTCCTTCTCTGGGGGATTTTCCTGACCCAGGGATTGAACCTGGGTCTCTTGCATTGCAAGCAGATTCTTTAGCATCTGAGTCACCAGGCAAAATATCAGACCTGACTTAACAACTGAACAACAACAGCAACAAAGGACTTGCTCAGTGCAGAGTTGCCACAAAGCTTCCATTTGTAAAAACCACAATATCTGTGAAGTACAATAAGGCAAAATGCAATAAAAGGAGGTGCATTTTTACATGGACCCTAGCCTCAGAAATCTTTACAAAATCCTCAGTGAACTATGATGTCACCAAGTTGCAAGATATTTGCTTTCTATTTTAAGTCTTCTATGTGAAGTGAGTGGAAGTTGCTCAGTCATGTTCAACTCTTTGCAGCTGTATAGTCCATGGAATTCTCTAGGCTAGAATGCTGGAGTGGGTAGCTTTTCCCTTTTCTAAGGGATCTTCCCAACCCAGGGATCAAAACCAAGTCTCCCACCTTGTAGGTGGATTCTTTACCAGCTGAGCCACAAGGGAAGCCCCAAAGGGAAGTATCACAAATTAAGTCTTTGTTTGCATATTGTTTAACATCCAACTTTTAACAGGTCAATGGTCTTAAAAAATCATAAATGAAGGACTGTTTCTCTCCCTTCAAAGTGTCTACACATTAGCTGGTGTTCTCAGATATTTAACAGTGTTAAGCAGTGATGGGTCATACATGTGCTCATATGCAGACAGTTATCAGCAAGTCCACCTGAGCAAACAGAACTTGTCCCAAAGCAATGAGTAGCATCATCTTCCAAAAGTCCTAAGGTATTTTGTTGAATGGATTTACAGAAGTTACCATTTCTACCTAGAAGTACTATTGTCCAAAGATTATTTTCTGTTCTAACCTAGATGATCGCCTCCCCAATCCTTTCTAAGATAAACACTCTTCCACTGTACCGTGCTCCCCTCCTCCAGCCTCAATTTAATACCTCGCAGGGTCTGGCAAAGCATGAGAGCTCAGTGAACTTTAGTTAAAAATAAACAGGTGGATAATGAATGCCTCTGCCCATTCTAGTTTGTTCCATGGATGGGCCGAATAGATTCTGGCTGTTAAGACATTAAACCTAAGTTCAGAAGGCTGAGTCTGTAGATACCTTTAGTGCTAAAGTTATGGGGCCAGCAAAGAGTGGGAACCAGAGTGTAGCTCTGGCCTAGGAGCCTCATGCAAGCCAGCATTGACAGGGAGGTTGTGGGTGTCAAAGACTAACTTTTAGAGAAGCCAAGCAGTAAAAAGGAGCAAAGAAAATGTATATTCAAGGAAACAAAGAAAGAGGAAAAAAGAGACACAGAGAAAATGAGAGGTCCCACATATATGATATTTATCTTTCGCTGACTTTACTTACCTAGTGTGACAACCTCTCAGTCTGCCCATGTTGCTGCAAATGGCATTATTCCGTTCTTTTTTATGGCTGAGTATTCCAGTATTCCAATTCTGTATTTTTGTACCACATCTTCTTTATCCATTCATCTGTCCCTGTACATTTAGGTTGCTTCCATGTCTTGGCCATTGTAAATAGTACTGCAGTTAATGTTGGGGTACATGTATTTTTTCAAATTATGGTTTTTTCTGTATATAAGCCCAAGAGTCAGATTGCAGGATACAAATGAACTTACAAACAGATCAGAAATAGACCCACAGTCATAGAATACAAATTTATGGTTACCAAAGGGTGAGGTGTGGGGGGCGGGATAAATTAGGAGTTTGGGATTAACATATACATACAACTGTTATTAAGCAGATAAACAGGAACCTACCGTATACCACAGGGAACTATATTCAATATCTTGTAATAGTCTATAATGGAAAAGAATCTGAAAAAGATATATATCTGAATCAATTGCTAAACACTTGAAACTAACAAAACACTGTAAATCAGCTGTCCTTCCATTTCAAGAGAGGAAGTGATAGGGAGGGAAGGTGGGGGAAGGGAGGTTAGTGACCTGTAAGGAAAAGGAAGGACATTCTGGAGAGGCCTGGAAAAGACCTCCCAGAAGCCGCAACCATGTGGGAGGCAGGGGGGCAGAGCTGGGGAGTGGCTGCCACCCTGATGCCCTGGTCTCTCAGTGCCTCCTGCGAGTAGAGTTCTGTGCTTCCTCCCAAAGGGAGAGAGAGAGGTGGAGAAAAGGACAGAAAACGTGGAAGCCTGGGGGACAAATTGGAATGCCTGCGGGCTCCAGCAGTACCCCTCACAGCTGCTTCTGCGATGACCAGGTACCTGGGGTCCTCTCCTCAGCAAACAGCTTCCTCCCTTGTCTTGAGATGAAGCTGTCTCTGTGTGTCTTTGTGCTGAAAGAACTAGATTAAAAATTTCAGGCTCTCGTTTGATCTGACCTTCGTGTTTTATCTCTATGGAGAACCAAAATTCCATTTAAATGGAATTTTCAAAAGACCACGAAGTACAGAATGTCTGGTTGTATTTAGAAATAAGCTAGGTCATTTATTTGATTAAGAGCAGATAAAAGGAGCAGAACTTGTGACGATGAACCTGTGTTGGCAACACACGTGGGCTGAATGAAGCTGGTGACTGTACAGACTCAGGTTTGTTGCTTGCCCCTGAAAAATCAATGAGAGAGAGAGAGCGATTGTTAGAAAGAAGTTGCCTTTAATCAGAATGCTGGGGAGAAGGCAGACTCATGTCCCTGAAAACAAACTGTAAATATTCTGCTTGACCATGAAAGTTCTTAAAGGGAAAAACGGGGGATAATCTTGGTGAATCACTGGGATAAGAAGTCAGAGTCCTTGCCTTCCCTCCCTGTGGGCAGGCTTGTCACCTTCTTGTGGTCTTTCTTTAGTGGCTGTCTTGTTTATGTTGTTTATTTCTCGAGATTACTGAAGGGGAAGCTAGAGAAATGATCTGGTCATCGTTACTTACTTATTCTTCATTTCTACTTCTTTCATCTATGGAGCAGATTGGGCAAGATTCGTGTGATTAATATTTGAAAAAGGTGCTTAAGACTGAGATAGGTAGAGGACTGCAGTTCCTGGTGTGAGGTTAGTGATGAGACAAAAGGGGGTCCCTGCAGAGAACTCTTTTGGCAAAGAGCTCTTTCCTGCAAGAAGCTGCTTACACTGCCTGATCTATTTTATCTGATTTTATCATCTAAATTTTAATTAAGAAAAAATCCTTTCTAAACTTAGAACTCAATCTAGTAGAATTTAGAGTCAGAAGTAAAACAATTATTGGTTATTCCTACAGTTAATAGATGATTTTAAATCTGTAATGATTTGATATGATGTTGCTAAGAATCATCTTTAAGATTTCATAAAATATGATAACTAAATAACAACATGAAATATCCATCTACAGGTACGGCAAGTATTATGAAATCTCTTTCATTCAATGTGTTTGTAAGAGGCTTTTTAATTAGACATTCTTTTCTGGTTATATTAAAATTCTTCCTGTTTTATGAAGTGCCCATTTCCATTTTATTCTATTATTATAATGTGTTTAGGGTAAATAGGACTATCAACTATAAAGCTCATTACAGTTATGTGGAGAAAGTCTACTTTTAGTATGAGCTATGCATTCCACTTCAGACAGTGCCTTTTCCTGAGTGATGGTTAACAGCAAAAATCAAGTGTTAGACATACTTTTCGGCCTTTATTGTTTCTTCAGTGGCATAAAGCCATTGCCTAGATTAGTCTTATTATATTTAAATTAAATTAAACAAGATTATTCCCATCCTTGTTTTGTTTAATCTGATGCTATTTAAGAATGCATTATTTTTCTTAGACATATAATTTTATTTGCTGATTTCAATCCTTTGGACATGTTACCATGGAAAACAAACAAATGACTCCAAAGCATTGTTCAGTGTTGCTGAAATATATAAACAGAAGGTGCCAGTGTGGCTAACATTTCTGGGTGATGTCATAGCCCCGTGATACTATCTTCAATTCCTTACTGTCTTTACTCCCATTTGATCTTGACTTTCAACTTCTGTGCCTAATGTCTCATTAGCCAGTATGTAGCATGAGGAGCCGAAGGCATGAGAGGGAGGAAGTAAGGGAGAATTCTTGGTGATGTTTTCATATGGAATCTTTTGTGAAACAGAAAGTTTCTTTTTTAACAAGCATAGAATCTCAGAGCTTGAAAGCACTTCAAGAGGGCAGAGTTGACCTAATTCATGCCTTTGCTCAAAAATGATTTTTTTAAAAATTCTATGCAAGATTCCAGTTAAATACTGGACCAAGCTTCTGAGAATATGCTCAATTTTGAAGAAATCTCGGAAGAGACATGCTTCCCTGAGGCTCAGATGGCTAAAGTATCGTCTGCAGTGTGGGAGACCTGGGTTCAACTCTGGGTTGGGAAGATCCCCTGAAGGAGGGCATGGCTACCCACTCCAGTGTTCTTGCCTGGAGAATCCCATGGACAGAGGAGTCTGGGGGGCTACAGTCCATGGGGTCGCAAAGAGTCAGACACGACTGAGCAACTAAGTGCACACACAGAAAAGAGACATAATGACCTAAGTGTTATGATGACTTATTTAGCTTGAGTGGCCATATGATTTTTATTAAAGGAATAACACTGAGCTGATGTGACTCAGAACCTGTCATGAAAGAAAATCCACTCGAGGGACTGAAAAAAAAAATTACCAATACTTATTTAAGGCTCTCCTTTACCAAAGTTTGGAGGAAGAAAAATTAAATGGACTTGACACTTGTGAAACACAACTGTTGCTCCCTCATTTATGGACCAGGTGGAGCTCCCTGCCTTCTTGGCATTCCTTGTGGGGGGAAAGAGGCTAGCAAATGCTGGCAAGGATGCTGGCAAAAGATATCCTATTCATAGGAATTGTAATTGTCGATTTCATGCAGCTTCAACTTCCTTATCTCCTCATCCCACTTTGTTTTGTTTCTCCGTTTCTTTATTAGGAACTAAGCAACTGTTTCTCGTGAGCTATTCTACTTACACCTTGGTAGTACAGTTACTTACCTGGCAAGCCCCTTCTGTCTTGAGAAACATCCTGAAAGCACAGTTCTGCCACCGTGAAGTAGAATGTCTTTAAACACTTTGAAACCTATCTCATTTAAATATTCTATATATTTTTAACATGAATGAACTTACGATATATTCTGATTACTTGATTTTTAAGTTCATTAGTGAGATGGATCTTTCAGATAACCACTTGTCAGAGATATAAAGACAAAAATCTAGCCACAATTTTCATATCCCATATAATTTATGATACATATTTATGAGACATAGCTCATGTATTGGAAAGCATCCAGAGTGAGCTTATATACATTTTCTTTCCAGTTTTACTGAGATAGAATTGATGTACAGCATCATGTAAGTTTAAGGTATACATGATGTAATGTACTTACATCATGAAATGATGATCACAGTAAATTTAGTAAACTTCCATCATCTCATATAGACACGAATGCTGCTTGAGATGAGAACTCTTAGCATTTACTCTCAACACCTTTCATATATAACATATCACAGTCTTAAGTTATATTTATCGTGCAGTACCTTATATCCCTTATATTTGTTTATCTTATAACTGAAAGTTTGTGTCTTTTGACAACCTTATCTAATTCTTCCTCCCCTCTTTACAGCCTACCTCCCGCCTCTGGTAACCACAAATCTGGTTTCTTTTTCTATGAATTTATTTTTGAGGCATAATTGGCCTAAATCCACTATGTTAGTTGCTGGTACATAGCATGAAAGTGAAAGTTGCCCAGTCGTGTCTGACTCTTTTCGAGCCCATGGACTATACAGTCCATGGAATTCTCCAGGCCAGAATACTGGAGTGGGTAGCCTTTCCCTTCTCCAGGGGATCTTCCCAACCCAGGAATTGAACCCAGGTCTCCCGCATTGCAGGTGGATTCTTTACCAGCTGAACCACACAAGAATACTGAAGTGGGTAGCCTATCCTTTCTCCAGCGGGTCGTCCCGACACAGGAATTGAACCGGGGTCTCCTGCATTGCAGGTGGATTCTTTATCAACTGAGATGTCAGGGAATCCGTGATTTGATATTTCTATATGTTCAAAATAATCACCATGGTAAATCCAGTCACCATCTGTCACCATTCAAAGATGTTATATAGTTATTGGTTATTTTCCCCATACTGTACATTTCATATCTGTGACTCATTTATTTTATAATTTAAAGTTTATACTTCTCAGTCTCCCTCATCTATGTTTTTCTTGCCCTCAACTCACTCCTCTCTGCCAACCACCTGTTGGTTCTCTATATCTATGACTCTGTTTCTGTTTGGTTATGTTCATTTGTTTTTCTTGGAATCCACATGTAAGTGATGGCATAGAGTGTTTGTCTTTATCTGTCTGATTTATTTCACGTAGCCTAATACCCTTATGGTCCGTCTGTGTTATCCCAAGTGACATTATTGCATTCTTTTTTATGGCCAAGTTAATATTCGACTGTTATTTGTACACCACACCCTCTTTATCTATTCATTTCCTGATGGACATTTAGGTTGCTTCCATATCTTGGCTGTGATAAATAATGCTGCAAGGAACATAGGGATGCATATGTCCTTTTGAGTTATTCTTTTTGTATTCTTTGGATGAATTGGTAGGTCATGTGGTAGCTCTATTTTTAATATTTTTGGAAACCACCATACTATTTTCCATAGTAGTTTCATTAGTTTATAGTCTCACCAGCTCTTCACAGGGTTTCCTTTTTCTCTGCATACCCACCAACACTTGATAACTTGTTGTCTTTTTGATGATAGCCATTCTGATAGCTGTCACCTGGGTTATCTCACCAATGAAGATTCTGTCCCATAGTGGCTCAGATATAGCTATAGATAGACTGTAGAGACAAAGTAGAATTTGACACTAGCTTAATCCAATGATAATATTGTGGGGATTGTCAGAACTTTTAGCCAAGATTCAAAAAATGGGGTACAATTGTATTTCAAGAATGGAGCTCTGTGTCAAAGCTCTTTCACTATCAAAGAGGCATTAACCACACATTTGGAACCAAACTGAACTCTACCAAGGGATGGTCACCATGTTCTGGAACCTCCTCAGGTATACACATTTTCCCCTGACTCAAGCAGTGGGTTGAGGACATATGGCCTGATGGCAGAGTATTGAACTAGAAAAAAACTCAGTTCCAGCTGTAGCTTCATCACTTATGGTATGATCTTAAATAAACACCTTAATTTCCATGATCTTCAGCTTTTTGTTGCTGGTGCCACTGAGGTGAAAATACTATTTATCCAGCCCAACTAATTTTTGGGGAAAGATGATTCTTACTAATACCCTCCATTTTACAAATGTTATTATTCAGTTCAGGTCAGTTGCTCAATCATGTCCAACTCTTTGTGACCCCATGGACTGAAGCAGACCAGGCCACCTTGTCCATCACCAACTCGTGGAGTTTACTCAAACTCATATCCATTGAGTCGATGATGCCATACAACCATCTCATCCTCTATCATCCCCTTCTCTTCCTGCCTTCAATCTTTATCAGCATCAGGGTCTTTTACAATGAGTCAGTTCCTTGCATCAGATGGCCAAAGTATTGGAGTTTCAGCTTCAACATCAATCCTTCCAATGAATATTCAGGACTAATTTCCTTTAGGATGGACTGGTTGGATCTCCTTGCAGTCCAAGGGACTCTCAAGAGTCTTCTCCAACACCGCAATTCAAAAGCATCAATTCTTCAATGTTCAGCTTTCTTTATAGTCCAACTCTCACATCCATACATGACAACTGGAAAAACCATAGCTTTGACTAGACAGACCTTTTTTTGGCAAAGTAATGTCTTTGCTTTTTAATATGCTGTCTAGGTTGGTCATCACTTTTCTTCCAAGTAGCAAGCGTCTTTTAATTTCATGGCTGCAGTCACCATCAGCAGTGATTTTGGAGGCCCCCCAAAATAAAGTCTGTCACTGTTTCCACTCTTTCTCCATCTATTTGCCATGAAATGATGGGACCAGATGCCATGATCTTAGTTTTATGAATGTTGAGTTTTAAGCCAACTTTTTCACTCTCATCTTTCACTTTTATCACGAAGCTCTTTAGTTGTTCTTTGCTTTTTTCTATCTTTATTATCTGTGCCATTTAGGATAAGTTCTAGGATATCCTTCTTTTGAACAACAGGCAGATGACCTTTAGGCACCTTCTAGCTATTTCATGCAGGTGTACTTACATAAAATCCCAGAAAGAAAAACCAATAACACAGTTGCACCAACTAGGTTGCTCCAACCTACCTCCATCACAGACTCTAAATTGTAAATGAAAAGTGTCAAGAGAGATTTATGAGACAGTAGTTTCTTTAGAAACAATAGAAACAATGACAGATTTTATTTTCTTGGGCTCTAAAATCACTGTGGATGGAGACTTCAGCCATGACATCAAAAGACACTTGCCCCTTGAAAGAAAAGCTATGACAAACCTAAGACAGTGTATTTAAAAACAGAGACATTATTTTGCCTGCAAAGGTCCATATAGTCAAAGGTATGGTTTTTCTAGTAGTCATGTATGGATGTGAGAGCTGGACAATAAAAAAGGCTGAGCGCTGAAGAAGTGATGCCTTCAAACTGTGGTGTTGGAGAAAACTCTTGAGAGTCCTTTGGATGGCAGGGAGGTCTAACCAGTCAATCCTAAAGGAATTCAACTCTGAATATTCATTGCAAGGACTGATGCTGAAGCTGAAGCTCCAATACTTTGGCCACCTAATGCCAAGATCCAACTCATTGGAAAAGAACCTGATGCTGGGAAAGATTGAAGGTGGGAGGAGAAGGGGATGACAGAGGATGAGATGGTTGGATGGCATCACCATCTCAATGGACATGAGTTTGAGCAAACTCCAGGAAACAGTGAGGACAGGGAAGCTGACATGCTGCAGTCTATGGAGTTGCAAAGAGCTGGACATGACTGGGCAGCTCAACAATAGCAATACTTTCTTTAGAAAATCATAGAAATTTTTAGGAATTCAAAATAAGAAGTGTAAATACTCAGTTAAAAACATTGGATTGTTTACTATTTGAAAATAACCATACTTGATGCTTCAGAGAAATAGCTTGAATAATTTAATAAATTTTATTGAGTTGTATTGTTAAGCTGATGGGGATACAGAATAACTGATGTACATTTTCCCTACTCTCCCCTAGCTTATTATTCCCTTGAAAGTAGTAAGTGAGCAACAAGGCTGATGAAATAAATTCTGTGCTAAATGTATTAAAAACCATAGATGGAGCATAAATTAGGATGGTATTGATGCAGGCTCAGGGAATCAGCAGCAGCTTTGTGAAAGAGGCCTGCAGGTAAACTCCTCCTTGAGAGGGGAGTTGGATTTTGATAAAGAAAGAAAAGATAGGGATTTTAGACAAAAGAAATTGCAGGATGCATGACCTGAAGTGAAACAGACAGACTCCTCATGCCATTGTAAAGAGTTTACATTCGATTTTATAAATTCTGTATTTTTAAATAGTCTGACTTATGGGTGGAAATCTGTAGAACTGGAGGCCAGAAGCTTTCTCCTGACACCTTCAGCCTGTAAGGGTTTCCACGTAGCTGTATCATAGATGGTTGACAATCCACAGACCCAAAGCCAACCTTCTCCCTTTCCAGCCTCCCATCTGCCTGTCTGTCACTGACAACATCAGCCACTCAGTCATTCAGTCCAGAAATCAGCAAGTTGTCCAGAGTATTTTCTCTTTGTGTACCCCACTATCCAGTTGACAGGAGGTGCCAGCAGGGAAGAGAACCTCAGAAAGAAAGAAGTTTATTTTCTGTTTTTCCCCCTTTCTATCTCCCCCTTAATTGACAGACTTGGGTCTCTATAGTCAGCTTACTTAACTGTGCCCACTTCTGTAAATAGTCTTTTCTTTAATTTCTCAGCATTGAAAACTCCTAGGGAAATGTTTTTTTGACAGACATTGATATGATCCTTGTTGCCAATCAGATTCTGAACCTTTACAGCAGACTTCTAGTTGGTCCTTCTACATTCAGACTACATTCTTCACACTGCTTCTTGGCAAACCATCTTTTCTAAAAACATGATATTATGACAGTTTGTATAGTAGGAGAACATTCCTTAATTACAAACATATAACATACACATTACGTAAATAATATCTCAGTTTCTAAAAGTATGCATACAGCAGGATAAAAGAAAAAATACCATTGTCCCTGGCATAATTGTGAAATTATTGCTATTTTTCCTTTTTAGTCTGTTTTTTAAAAAAATCATTCTTACCCTAGAGGTTGAAAGAGACAGACCATCTCTCTCTCTGACTCATTCTCTTTCTCTCTCCCTGTGTATAATTATGAAGCATACTTTATAAATTTTTTCATGTATTAAGAATATTGCTGTCTACTTGTTTATTTGCTTTCTGATCCAGACACTAGAGTTGAAAGAAATTCTCCTAAATTTTACTTAGGAAGTTTGAGTTTAATGTGAAAAAAAGGCAATCTAATATTAAGTCTAAAAAGCCATGAGATTATCTTTTACCTGAATAATTAGCCTCTCTGAGAAAGGGAGGTTGGGGATCTTTTCTGATACTCATGAAACTTGCATTTCTTTAATTTTAATTTGAAACTAAATATGTCATTGACAGTGTTCTTTCCTATCAGATAGTTAAATTCACTGCACACCCCTTTCTACCCTGCTCTCAGAGGACAGATCCCTTTGGTTCTCTTATCATTCAGGAGGCTTTCTGTTGCCTTTGATCAGCTCAATAATAAAAGCTGAAGGTTAGATTTCTTATTGAACTGCTTTACATTTTAATGATTTGGATAATTTTTTCTTCCCCTGTGATTATCTGAACCATTTAATGCTTATCCAATGTACTTTTCTTTTGTCATTTGATCGGTTTTCAGAAATGAAGTCTCAAGACACCTAAATTCACAGGCATATTTACTTTTTTTCAAAAATATTTCACTGGCCCAGATTGAAACTCCACATTCAATTTTGTTAGAATAGAGGTACTTTAAAAATATTATTTGTGTCCTAAAAGATGAAATTATTTGACCTTTGGAAATATTTGATGTTTAAATGGCTTTCAAATGTCATTTGACAAATTTGGTATAGTAACCAAATTTAATGTATTCAAGAGAATTTTTGTATAGTTTTTTCCCTCATCTCATTCTGTTCCTATTCTTTAACCACTAGCTCCCATTTTGCCAATAATTACAGCTTTAAGAGCTGCTCGAGGATATATTTATATAAAATATTTTATTTTTCAAGTAACATATTTATGTAGAATATTAATCAAAGGTCATATGTAAAGATGTGGATCTTCCTTAATTTTGTGGATAAAACAACTTGGTTTAACTTAATGAAAATGGCTGGAATAAATGTGGCTATCTCAGCTTTTGATAAAGGCAGTTTTATTTTAATAAAACCTCAATGTTCAGATGTAGTATAGGTAATAAACAGACAGACTTTCAACTTAGACTTATGACAAGACCTTTTTTATGAACCTACTGAAGGAAAATAAATTATACTTTAGAATTTTCCTAGCAGAGAAAGTGAAGATTTTCACAGTGAGATTTTAATCATATTAATGAAGATTTGGAAATGCTAATAAAATAGGAAACCTGTGTCTTGTTGCTGTAGCCCAACTGATAAACTTTCACTGCTTTGTATCTGAATCTTGTTTATCTATATAGAATGAATATCTTTAGGTGTTCAGAATACTTAAGAAACTTGGAGTGTGTGGGAGACAAATTATTCAGGAAATATTCCAAGTAGTATGGCTAATTGTTTTCAATTAAGGTTGATGATAGCCTGAAAATTAGTTATCCCTCTGTCTCTTAACTTTTAGAATGACTGTTCCCTACCACCAAAGGTATGCTGTGTTTCAATTTTCAGGCATGAAAGTGAAAAATGATATGCAGTTCTCAGAGCTAGTGGTAAAAAAAAAATTCTTCAAGAGAGAAAAAGAGAGCAGTAGAGTTAAATAAACAGGGGATTAAGTTCATATAACTTGACTACAGGGTAAAGACTTAGAAAGACTTACACTGAATACAAAAATGCTACTGCAGTAGTTCATGACTTTTATGTAAAACTCCTTGATATTCAAATTTCTTATTCAAATAGAAAGATAGGACCTGTGGTATTTTTGCCACTGTATGTGACTGATTTTTTTTATGTCAAAGCTAATTAATTGTTGACATTCAAGAGACACAATTATTGCTCAACTAAAGAATGCAGTCTAGGGAGGAGCTTGCGGTTGTGGGTCACTGATCCCAGGGCGGCTTGGACAGGGCACATAGACGCTCATAGACCTTCCCTGAGCATCTTTTCTCCTGACTTGAGCCTAGGCTCCAGTACTTGTGTCACATGGTCTTAGTTGTTCCAAGGCATGTGGAATCTTTGTAGACCAGGGATCAAACCTGTGTCCTCTGCATTGGCAGGTGGATTTTCTTTTTAATTTATTTTTTAATTAAAGGATAATTACTTTACAGAATTTTTTTTTTTTTTTCTGTCAAACCTCAACATGAATAAGCCATAGGTATACATATGAAGGTGAGAGGGAAGTTGCTTAGTCATGTCTGACTCTTTGTGACCCCATGGGCTGTAGCCCACCAGGCTCCTCCATCCTTGGGATTTTCCAGGCAAGAATACTGGGGTGGGTTGCCGTTTCCTTCTCCAAGGTATCTTCCTGACCCAGAGATCGAACCCAGGTCTCCTGCATTATAGGCAGGCACATTACCATCTGAGCCACCAGGGAAGTCCCGTATTTACATATATCCCCTCCCTTTTGAACCTTCTTCCCATCTCCCTCCCAATCCCAAGCCTCTGAGTTGACTCAAACAGAGCCCCTGTTTGAGTTTGCTGAGGCATATAGCAAACTCCCATTGGCTATCTATTTTACATATGGTAATGTAAGTTTCCATATTACTCTTTTCATAAACAATGGAATATTACTCAGCCATAAAAAGGAATGCATTTGAGTTGGTTTTGATGAGGTGAGTGAACCTAGAACCTATTATACAGAATGAAGTGAGTCAGAAAGAGAAATATAAGTATCATATTCTAACACATATATATGGGATCTAGAAGAATGGTACTGAAGAACATATTTATGGGGCAGCAGTGGAGAAGCAGAGGTAGAGAATAGACTTAAGAACATGGGGAGAGAGGGGCAGGTGGCTTCTTAACCACTGGATCACCAGGGAAGTCCCTAAACTTCACATTGACCACAAGGCACCACCCACCTGTCAACTCTTGGAGGAAGTTGGTGTCCATCTGCGCCTGCACACTGTTGGATGCTCACTCTCACAAAGGTGAAAGTGTCACTTCAGGAAAGAGCAAGATGGTGGAGGAGTAGGTCAACATGGGTTACATCTCTCTCCACAGATACAACAGGAATACAACTTCAGACACAGAGTGCGTGCAGAACACCAGCTGAGAGTTGACAGGAGTACCTGACCAGTAGAAGAAAATATAGTACCATGCGAAACTTGAGATCAAGCGCTGAGCCTTTGGAAAGGGAGCACTGACTCTAAGACCCTAGACTAACAGAAACTAACCCTAGGGAGTATCGAATAGTGAGAACTCACATAAAGGAAGCACTGGAATACAAGACTCGGCGTCATCCAACCACCAGTAGCACCCTGTGCAGGACACCTCATCTAAACAACAAACGAAATAAAAATACAAACCAAGTCAGAGAGGATTACCACCTCACTCAGCCTTGCCCATCAGAGGAAAAACAAACAAACAAAACCTCAGCACAAATCTCACCCTATATGAAGCTTATACAAACTACTAGACCAACCTTAGGAGGGAAGAAACCAAAAGCAAGAAAGATTCAACCTTGAAGCAGGGCAAAGGAGGCTTCAAACACAGTAAGTTAAAAAAAAAATAATGAAAAGGCAGAGAAATACTACACAAATGAACAAAATAGAAACGCAGAAGTTTAAATCAATGAAGAGGAAATAGGCAAACTATCTGAGAAAGAATTCAGAAGGACAATAGTAAAGATGACCGAAAACCTTGAAAACAAAATGGAAGAATTAACAAAGACTTAGAAATATTAAAAAATAGACATACAGAGACAAACAACACAATTACTGAAATTAAAAATACCCTAGAAGGAATCAATAGCAGAATATGTGAAGCAGAAAAATGAAGCAGTGAGCCAGAAGATAAAATGATGGAAATACAGTAAAAAGAATGACTGAGGATAGTCCTAGAGATCCTGGGACAATATCAAACACACCAACATCAAACTATAGGGGTCCCAGAAGATGAAGAGTAAAAGAAAGGGTATGAGAAAAATTTTGGAGAGATTGTAGTTGAAAATTTCCCCAACATGGAAAAGGAAATAGGCAATCAAGTCCAAGAGGCACAAAGAGTCCCATACAGAATAAACCCGAGAAGAAACATGACAAGAC
Organism: Antilocapra americana; assembly: GCA_007570785.1. Classification (NCBI taxonomy): domain Eukaryota; kingdom Metazoa; phylum Chordata; class Mammalia; order Artiodactyla; family Antilocapridae; genus Antilocapra; species Antilocapra americana. Next base: position 1,430,205 of record ML661334.1, read on the forward strand.
TCATACTAATCAAACTAACAAAAACTAAACACAAAGTAAGAATGTTAAAAGCAGCAAGAGAGAAGCAACAACTAACACACAAGGGAAACCCCATATGCTTAACAGCTGATCTTTCAGCAGAAACTCTGCAGGCCATAGGGAAATGGCAGGATATATTTCAAGTACTGAAATGGAAAAATTTATAACCAAGATTACTGTACCCAGCAAGAATCTCATTCAAAACTGATGGAGGAATAGAAAGCTTTTCAGACAAGCAAAAGTTAAGAGAATTCAGTACCACCAAGCCAACTTTACAAGAAATGTTAAAGGGACATATATAGTCAAGAAATACAAGAGAAGGAAAAAGATCTACAAAATCAACCACAAATAAATTAAGAAAATAGCAATAGAAAAATATATATCAATAATTGCTTTAAATGTAAATGGATTAAATGCTCCAACCAAAAGACACAGACTGGCTGGCTGGATACATACATACATACATACATACATACATACATACATATATATATATATATATATACACACACACACACACACACACATATATATATATACACATACACACACACACACATATATATATATATATATGTTGTCTACAAGAAACCCACTTCAGATCTAAAGACACATATAGACTGAAAGTGAGAGGAGGGGAAAATATATTCCATGCAAATGGGAAGCAAAAGAAGGCTGGAGTAGCAATATTCATATCAGACAAAACAGACCTTAAAATAAAGAGATTACAAGAGATAAGGAGGAACACTGCATAATGATCAAGGATCAATCCAGGAAGGAGACATAACAATTGTAAATATCTATGCACCCAACACAGGAGCACCTCAGTATATAAGACAAACACTAGCAGACATAAAAGGAGAAACTGATGGTAACACAATAATAGTAGGAGACTTTAACCTCCCACTCACACCAATGGACAGATCATTGAAACAGAATATTAATAAGGGAACACAACTCTTAACTGATACATTAGATGAGCTGAATCTCATTGATATCTTCAGGACATGCCACACAAATGCAGAAGAATACACCTTCTTCTCAAGTGTGCATGGAACATTCTCCAGGATAGACCACATTTTAGGTCACAAATCAAACCTCAGAAAATTTAAGAAAATTGAAACCATATCAAGCATCTTCTCTAACCACAATGCTATGAGACGAGATATCAATTACAAGAGAAAAACTGTAGGAAACACAAATATATGGATATTAAACAACACGATTCTAAATAGCCAAGGGGTTATTGAGGAAATCAAAAGGGAAGCCAAAAAATTTCTAGAAATAAATGACAATGAAAATAGGACGACTCAAAACCTATGGGATGCAGCAAAAGCAATTCTAAGAGGGAAGTTTATAGCAATACAATCCTACCTCAAGAAACAAGAAAACATCGAATAGACAACCTAACTTTACACCTAAAACAACTGGAAAAAGAAGAACAAAAAGCCCCCCAAAATTAGTAGAAGGAAAGAAATCATAAAGATCTGGGCAGAAAGGAAGGAAACAACAGTAAAGATTAATAAAACTAAAAGCTGGTTCTTTGAGAAGATAAACAAAACTGACAAACCTTTAGCCAGACACATCAAGAAAAAAAGAATCAAATCAACAAAATTAGAAGTTAAAAGGAGAGTTTATAACAGAGAATGCAGAAATACAAAGAATTACAAGAGACTATTATGAACAACTATGTGGCAATAAAATGGGTAACCTGGAAGAAATGGACAGATTCTTAGAAAAGTTCAATCTTCCAAGAATGAACCAGGAAGAAATAGAAATGATAAAAAAAAATCCAACTACAAGCCCTGAAATTGAAGCTGTGGTCAAAAATTCCCAAAAAACAAAAGTTCAGGACCAGATGGCTTCATAGGAGAATTCTGTCAAACATTTAGAGAAGAGCTAATGCCTATCCTTCTAAAACTCTTTTAAAAAATTGCAGAGGAAGAAACACTTCCAAACTCATTCTAAAACCCCACCATCACCCTGATACCAAAACCAGACAAACACTAAGAAAGAAAACTACAGGCCAACATCACTGATGATCAAAGATGCAAAAATCCTCAACAAAATTTTAGCAAACAGAATTCAGCAACACATCAAAAAGCTCATATACCATGATCAAGCTGAGTTTATTCCAGGAATGCAATTCTTCAATATGCACAAATCAATCAATGTGATATACCTTATTAACAAATTGAAGGATAAAAATTGTATGATCATCTCAATAGATGCAGAAAAAGCCTTTGACAAAATTCAGCACCCATTTATGATGAAAACTCTTCAAAAAAAATGGGCATAGAAGGATCCTACCTCAACATAGTAAAGGCCATATACACAATGGAATATTACTCAGCCATTAAAAGAAATGCATTTGAGTCAGTTCTGATGAGGTAGATGAACTTAGAACCTATTAAATAGAGTAAAGTGAGTCAGAACGAGAAAGATAAATATCGTGTCCTAACATATATACAGAGTCTAGAAGAATGGTACTGAAGAACTTATTTGCAGGACAGCAGTGGAGAAACAGACATTGAGAATAGACTTATGAACATGGGATGAGGGGAGGAGAGGGTGAGATGTATGGAAGGAGTAATATGGAAACCTACATTATCACATGTAAAAATAGATAGCCAACGGGAGTTTGCTCTATGGATCAGGAAACTCAAACGGGTTCATATTCAACCTAGAGGGGTGGGATGGGGAGGGAGGTTCAAAAGGGAGGGGATATATGTATACCAATGGCTGATTCATATTGAGGTTTGACAGAAAAGAACAAAATTCTGCAAAGCAATTATCATTCAATAAAAAAATTAATTAATTAAAAGAAGAATGCAATCTAATGCAGGAACAGAAAGCTTTGCTTTGTTGTAGTTGTTGTTTTAATTATTGGGGAATATTTGGTTACAGTCAATCTATGAATTAAGAAAACATGGCTTGAAACATGTGAAATACTTTACTCATTTCTTTAAATTAGGAATGCTCAAACTTTACTCAAATATAACAAAAATATCTATCCTTCAAGCTTACATTATCACACACATTTTCATTAATAGTTCAGTTCAGTTCAATTCAGTTGCTCAATCGTGTCTGACTCTTTGCGACCCCATGGACTGCAGCACGTAAGTCTTCCCTGTCCATCACCAACTCCCAGAATTTGCTCAAACTCATGTCCATTGAGTTAGTGATGCCATCCAACCATCTCATCTCATTCTGTTATCATCTTCTCCTCCTGCCTTCAATCTTTCCCAGCATCAGAGTTTTTTCCAATGAGTCAGTTCTTCATATCAGGTGGCCAAATTATTGGAGCTTCAGCTTTGGCATCAGTCCTTCCAATGAATATTCAGGACTGATTTCCTTTAAGATTGACTGGTTTGATCTTCTTGCATTAAGAATAGCAAGTATTTGATGATCCTTTGCCATGTGTTTGTAATGTGTACCATCCTTTACAGTGGGCCACTTCCTAAGGACTTGATATACATCATCTTAATTTTCCAAGAAATCCTGTAGGGTAAGAATTATTGACTGGATTTTATACATGAGAAGCTAATTCATCTCATTAGAAAATGGAAGATCCCAGATTTGGAGATATGGGACAGATAGTTGCAGAAGAAAAGGAAATCCTAAGAAGAAGGAGTACAAAAATAAAAGGGAGGGACTTTGCTGGTGGTCCAATGGCTAAGACTCCATGCTCACAATGCATGAGGCCCTAGGTTTGATCCCTGGTCAGGGAATTAGATCTCACATGCCTCAACTAAGAGTTCACCCGCTGCCACTAAAGGTCCTGAGTGCCACAACTAAGAGCTGATGAAGACAAATACATAAAATAAATAAACAGATAAAGGGAAAACTTAACAAGAATAATATCTGAATTTAAAAGGTAAAAATGGAAAAAAAGTGAGAAGATGGAATTGGATGGAATAAAAGTTAAGTCTTGATTCCGTATCAACTTGCTCTGGAACATTTCAAACCTGTATAACAGAAAAGAGAACAACATAATGATTCCTCATGCACCCACTGGCCTGTTTCATTAATTATTAATTTGGATTCAATTCTGCTGAATTAAGTTGAAGAAAATCGCGTTTTCGCCTGTCATTGCTTCAATATTATTCTTTTAAAAATAAGGGCATTTCTCATATGACCCGGCAATCCCACTGCTGGGCATATACACCGAGGAAACCAGAATTGAAAGAGCCACGTGTACCCCAATGTTCATCGCTGCATTGTCTACAATAGCTAAGACATGGAAACAACCTAGATGCCCATCAACTGATGAATGGATAAGAAAGCTGTGGTACATATACACAATGGAATATTACTCAGCATTAAAAAAAAAAAATCATTTGAAGCAATTCTACTCAGATGGACGAAACTGGAGCCCATTATCCAGAGTGAAGTAAGCCAGAAGCAAAAACAACAATACAGTATATTAACGCATATATATGGAATTTAGAAAGACAGTAACGAGAACCCAACATGGGAGACAACAAAAGGAACGCAGATGTATAGAATAGACTCGTGGACTTTGTGAATGAGGGTAAGGGTGGGATGTTATGGGAGAAGGGCATTGAAGCATGTTAATTGTCATGTGTCTAATCAATCGCCAGCCCAAGATTGATGCTCGGGACTGGTGCAGCGAGATTTCCCGGGGGGGAGGGAGGAGGGAGGGGGGTTTCGGAGGGGAAGCATATGTAAACCCATGGTGATATCATGACATTGTATGGCAAAAACAAGTAAAAAAAAATAAATAAATAAAAAAAAATAAGGGCATTTCAGTTCAGTTCAGTTCAATTCAGTCGCTTAGTCGTGTCCGACTCTTACACATAAATTATCAAACTTAAAAACTTTATTAATATTAACCATCTAGTCAGTTTTGAAATTTCTCCTTTACCTAACTGTCTTTTGACAGTTGTTGAATATTGCTGGACCATTTCTCCAAAACTTTCTTAAATGTTGATTTCAAGTTTACATGAAAACAGATTTTCAGCTGGGCTCTCACTGTTACACTGCAGAACTCCTTTTTAATTCCCTGTTAACTTTGGGCCTTATTCCTCAGAGTGGCTCTTCTGGAGCTTTTTCATCCCCATGCAAGCCCACAGTCTGATCCCTCACTGAAGGTAGCCCCAGAGTTGGGCTTCACCTCCAGCCATGAAGTATATGCTGAGGGCATTCTTGACAGTCACCTGATGCTCCTGTTTCCTCCTCTCATGATACTCTGCACAGTAAGCCCTCTGTAAGTGTTCAAAGATGTGAATGTGCCTTCCATCAGCATCAGGCGTGAGTAAGACTGCAGCTTGCCCCTGGTCTCCCATCGCTGATGAGCCTTCAGCTCCTCCATCTCCCACCTCCTTCTCCTCTTCCGGTTAGTGACTCTTCCTGCCTGTTCACTAGGTTTCTGTACTTTTCTTTTCTTTTCTTTTTTTAAAATTTTATTCATTTATTTATTTTCTTTACATTATCGTGTTGGTTTTGCCATACATTGACATGAATCCACCATGGGTATACATGTGTTCCCCTTCCAGAACCCCCCTCCCACCTCCCTCCCGATTCCATCTCTCTGGGTCATCCCAGTGCACCAGCTCTGAGCACCCTGTATCTGTACTTTTCAAGATGCTCTACTGTCGGTTAAAAATATTTTCATTTTCTGTGTGTTCGTTTCTTATGTGTTGTTTGTGTGAGAAGTGTTATAAACCTGTTACAGAACACTACCATACAGCTGATTGTATTAGTTGGATACCTAGGCTAACTTTGTTGGATTTACAAACAAATTGGATTTATGAACACACTCTTAGAACAGAACTTATTTGCAGGTAGGTGAGGTGCTGTACACCATCAAAACATTTCTTGCAGTTATCATTGTTCCTCTTCTTCCCTATAGCCTTAGCACATCTGTAGAACCTGATTCTAATGCAAACGTCTCCCGCCCTGCTTATCCATCCCACTCTGGCATCACTGAGATCATATGCCATCAATTTTATTACCTCTTTCCCTCATTGTTCCTTTGATATCCACCTATTTTTTTCCCATATGTCTGCGAACGCTTAAGTTTCAATGATTAGAAAAAGAAAAAAAGCATGGATGGATAGATGAATAGATAAATAGGTAGATAGAAAAAGCAGAAAAGTACAACTTTTTAGCACAGTGTTTATCACATTGTTTTGATTTGCTTTGTATACAAACTATTCCTTTCCAATTTCAAATGTTCTTACAATACTTCTGCATGTAATTCAGGTACCTTATACCTAATGAGCCCTGACCAACCTCTCCCTTTTGTTTTCCTCAAGTACTCAGCCATGGAGTCTTGTCAAAGCATCCTTTGCAGCTTGACTGCCATCCCTTCCTTTTATTCTTGCCACCTCTGTCCAAGTTGGGATCTTACACATATATGCTCCATTAGGACTGAAACTCTTTCATGCCCCTACCTACTGGTAGATGCCCCAATTTCTCACTCATCCCATACATACTAACATATTAATCTCACTGTTCTGATCACATAATTCTTTTGCTATAAAGCTTTAGATGTGTCCCCATTATGCCTATGGAATCTGTAGGTAGCCTGGCATGCAAGGGCTGCCCTCTACAGTCTTGGCCAAATTGACCATTCTGATCCTTCTGTCTTTGTGACTAACTCCTCCTCAGCGGAATTCCATGTCCCACCACAATGGGTTCACTAGCTATTCCTGCTGATGCCCCCTAATGCTTCAGTTCCTATTACCCAAACCATTCTTTTTCTTCAAGCTCTACTTTACAGTTTTTGCAGTACAACTAGTTTCTTATTCCTCTCTTCCCTCTTTTTATTTCTCTACAGTGCCCTTCTCTCCTTTGTTCCCGACAGTTTGGTTTACTTCAGTTGCTCAGTCATGTCCGACTTTTTGCCGCTCCATGGACTGCAGCACGCCAGGCTTCCCTGTCCATCACCAACTCCTGGAGTTTGCTCCCAGAGTTTGACTCATTGGAAAAGATCCTGATGCTGAGAAAGAATGAGGGCAGGAGGAGAAGGGGATGACAGAGGACCAGATGGTTGGATGGAATCACCGACTCAATGGACAAGAGTTTGAACAAGCTCTGGGAAATAGTGAAGGACGTGGAAGCCTGGCAGGCTACAGTCCACGGGGTCACAAAGAATCGGACACGACTGAACTAGACAACGAATGTAAAGCTGAAACTTACTCTAGTGCATACACTCTATTATATCTGAAATTCCACACAAAATGGATACTTTCACTTAGGCTGCAGTAGGATAAGGACCAAAATCACTTATTCTTAGTATCAGGCTCTCTTATTTCTAGAATTCATTTCGGACATTGGTTTTAACAGGCATTAAGAAATATCTATTTCTTAAGTGATCATTTATCTTAATTTCTATTACTCAGTTTTAAAGTTTTCTAGCTGTGTTGATTTTTATTATAAATGGAGTTATTAAAGTGCTCTTTTTGTATTATTATTAATTTGAATTCCTCTTTAGCTTTTCTCCTGTTGGAAGAAAGTAAATCCTCCTCCGGTATATATGTAGGAAATTGCCAAGAAAGTCTGATTACTTTCAAATTGTGCTTAGTACTTTGAGGCATAAAAGGTATAATACTCACTTTTTCAATTTTTGAAGGTAATGCTGATGGTTCTGTAACTATAGAACATTAACCCAAAGTATACTTACATTTCATTAAGTATCTGGGTCATATAAAGGCATATTGCTAATAGTGTTCTATCTTAATGGATTACAGTGGAGAAAATAACACAGGTTTCAAAATTAAAATTCTGAAGGTGATGAGGCATGTTTCTAAGGAAATGGAAGTAATTCAGTGTCAACGTTGTGATGAGCATTCTCTATCAAATCTATCACACTTTTCATTTTTCTTCTCACTGGCTTTTACCTCACAAATAAAAATACTTCACTGCACCTAATAGCATTACAAGAAAAGGGGGGCTTCATAGTCCTCTTTAGTCAATAAATTCAATAGACTTTAGATATTTTCAGTATGAATATTGCTATTAGATACATTTTCCCAGTATACTATTTTGTGTGGATATTTTATTTTTCAGTGTTTATATTCCTCTCAAGATCAAATCTAAATGTATATCAGATTTGCAAGATCCTTCGTAGGAGCTATACAGTTAAATCCTAGGTAAATTTGCTCCATATTCATAAAGCAGATAATCTTTGTGCTTATATTTAGGTTAATTCAATAAACATTTATTAAAATATTGCTGTGATCATCATTCTGATCTTTGCCTCTATGCCTGTAATGCTAGTCTTCTACTTGCATGGCTAAAAATAATCGTTATTGATTTGTTTAAGGCTTATTCATGAAGCCCCAGTAGTGAATGTCATTCTACTTTGTACTCACTCCTAACATTCTTGTAGGAATAGAACATTTTTTTCCTTTCTCTGAATTATTTTTCGAGTGTATTACATAACAACTCATTATTTCCTTCTCTAAATGAATTTAAGTTGTATCATGAATATGAAGTTACCATAAATGTATTGTCACTATTTATATTATTTTAATTAATTGTATCTAGGTCCCTTCAGGAAAATTTACTAATCTGAGATAAATAAGTGGAAACTCACATCCTTGAATCAAGTTCTCTGAAACTATTAAAAGATGCAAGATATCTCTCAAATAAGTCTCATGTTGTTGAGGAATGCATTTGCTTGTTTACATTTCCAATTTATCAAACAAGAATAAAAGTAAGAGGCAAGAAATGTTTAAAAATATGTTACATGGTAGTTTAATGAATCCCATTTAATGTAAATGACTTCAGTGTTGACTTATAAAATTAATTAATGTACCTTTTGAAAAACCTTGTACTAACCAAGTTTATCATTTTATTTAATCAGATGCAATCATTTTGGTTATTTCTACAGCACAGTGTGATTTAGCTAAGTAGCTGGGAATGTGATACTTTCATATCAGATTTGGCATAGCTCATTTCTAATTATCATTCCTTTCCATAAATGTAACCCACCATTTAAAAAGGTGGCTACATTTTATATTTTATTTTGCCTTTCTTGGCACAGCTGAAATTCTCTGCAGACTTTATATAATTTTTTTAGGTATCTATTGAGAGTACTGGGAACCAGAAATCCTGATAAGGTACCTGGCTCTGTTGCCATCAGATAAACGTGTCAGAAATGTGTAATCTGGTCTCCTGGATCCTGATGTATTGTGTTATCTGTCATGCAAGAGAGACTGTCATTTGTTCTATCTTATATGTGCTAGAATCATCCATTGGCTGATGGCTTCAATTACTTTTAACAAACAAAACCCTCTATTTATCTGTCATGCATTTGTGTTCATTTCCAAAGTCTGAAGTAATTTGTTACATGATTTTTCTGGCAAAGTATAAATAAATTCTTTAGATATGCTGGTCAGTTTTTTTCAATGCCATATAGCATGATACTATTTTTCTATTTTAAAAAATCCCATTCTAGTTAAAAAATTAGTGCTAGACTGCTCCAGACATGGTTTTTAAAGTTATTTTGTAAGTTTGTAAAGTGAACACTTTCATTTCTTTATGTCAATGTCCATATACCATCATGATCACTCATTATTGTATCATAAACACATTAATAATTATGGATGCGACTGAAGGTTTTCACATGTTTGATTTTCTAAAGAGTATGTAAAAGACCCAGATGAGGCTATTCTAACTAGCTTCTCCCTTCTGGCACCTCATTTCAATTATAAATAAGGTAAGGGTCATGGGAGGCCATTAGAATGATTGAAATTATTCTTCCTAAAGAAAATCTGATTGAGGTATGTTTTATTGATAGTTTAAAGAATGTCATCTTGTGTTATTTGAATATGGTCCAGTATTTTATTCTAACATCTTATTGGTTTAAACCAGATGACCGTCTTCATCGATGTATTTGCAGCATATCCAACACATCATCTTCTGGTTGCTGCCATGTGCCTATTGCCAGGGTATTTCTTTTCCTTCTTGTTTCTTGGCCATTTTTTGTTCCTTGGTGTCCGTCACTCTTTCTAGCACTTCTGCTGGCAATTTCAATATGTGTGAAAAGGATCCTTCTAAAGACCAATTCCTTTTCCTTCTCTCCTCCCACAATCTTGTCCTACATGCATCTTAGCCCTGACTCCCAATCATGTCCTTGAAAGCATCACAGTCTGTAATTGCAGATCCCGTAGGATCTAATCCATCCCCCTCTGACCAGCTCTCCTGCTTGTATTTCTGGTACCTGGGTATCTCTGGAACCTGCTAATATCCAATGTCCACTTATTCAGTTATCTATTTATTTTTAATTTGTGCTGTGGAAATTTTCAAAAGTAGAGGAAACATCATATAGAACACTCATCTACCATCAACTGGATTCCACTTTTCATCACCAATTTTGGTTCACCCTTTTTAATGTGAATTAAATACAAGGCAACATTTTTTTTATCTGTAGCTACCTTTTATGATTATATTACTGTCATTTTAAAAAATTAATGACAATTCCTTAACATTTCATTATCGTTTCATCCCCTTGAGACCTCACATTTGTTGATCCTACCCCTGTTTCCCTGCCTCTCACATCTGTGACACCATCTCTCCTCTCTTTATCTAGTTTAAATCTCAGGGTCAATCATCTTAGCTTCTGTACATTGTGTGTGTGTGCATGTTAGTTACTCAGTCATGTCCAGCTCTCTGTGACCCCATGGACTGCAGCCCACAAGGCTCTTCTCTCCATGGGATTTCCCCGGCAAGGATGCTGGAGTGGGTAGCCATTTCCTTCTCCAGGGGATCTTCCCGACCCATGGATTGAACCTGGGTCTCCTGCACTGCAGGCAGATTCTTTACCATCTGAGCTACAAGGGAAACCCCCTACATTACACGTCTTCTATCTCTTTCATCATTAATTTTCACTCTTCACTGGAGCATTTCAGTTGACTGCGTGCTGCATGATGGTCCTCTGTTCACAACCACATTGACTGGTCTCATTTTAAATTTATGACTTGATGGGTCCGTAATGTTGCCCTGCAGTTACACTATATTCATAACATATTGCCTTTTCTGTCATCTTAGATGACTACTTAATGCCTCTTCCCTCACATCACTTACATGTCTTCCATAAACCAAGGTCTTCCCATCTCACAAAGAAAATGGCAGCATTCAGAGGACAGCATCATACCCACCCACCCACCCACCCTGCCCCCGCCCCACCACCACAAGCACCACACCTGCCTTCCCACCAGCACCTTCTACCTGGCTTCTGCCTTAGTAGTACATTGATCTTTTACTGGCCTTTATTCCCAATACTCTGATTATTTTACCCCTATAGCCTATATTTTATTGCCTACTCCAAGACTTTCCTCCAGAAACCCCCAGTTCCCCATACCATCTCCAACTATCTCTTGCATCATTAATTTTCACTCTTCACTGTAGCATTTCATTAGCACACAGACCTGCTTTACTTCTTTCACCTTAAAATAAAAAATACAACTTCCATTGACCCAGGTTAACCCACTGCTACCGCTCCATTTTTCTGCTTATTATTGTAGCCCGATTACTCAAAAAGAGTTATCTGTACCTGCTGTTTCCAATGTCTGTCCACTCAAGCTCTCTTAAACCCCTCCCAAGAAAGCTTTTGATCTCACAACTCCACTGCAGTGTAGTTATAACTATGCTGTGAAGTCATCAATAACCTGTATATTACTCAATAAGACAAATGCTTAGTCCACGTGTTACTTGGCCTTGCGGCATGTTATGACAGCCTTGAGGACACCCTTCTTGTTAATACCTTGTCTTGATGTACCTCTCAGGATGCCCCCTTTTCTTAGCCTTCTTTTGCTGCCCTACCCCTTGTAGTAGACCATCTAACTTACTTACCTAGTCTCCCCTGTCGACTTGCACTTAGTCACATGACACCCAGTTGACAATTCTGACCTAGACCTCCGTACGCAGCATTGCACTTGAATATTCAGGTCCCTTGACTTTTTAATCTTTAACCTAAAAGTTACTCCAGCAGTACCCTCCCATATGTCAGCTAATGACAACTTGGTCCTCGAGGTTAAAATCTTGAGCCCCCAAATCTTAGAGCCATCTTCTTTCCTCTCTTTCTCTTGCATCCCACATTCGGCCCATACAGAAGTCCGCTCCATGTTGACTGTTTCCCCTCATCACTGAAGGTGTCTGCTCCCAGCACCGTTCTCATGCAGCCCACCATAACCTCCTGCTGGAATTGCTCCGGTGGTTCTTCCTGGCCTCCCTGTTTCCACCCTACCTCCCAGCCTTACCGTCTGTTCTGAACACAGAGGCCAGAACAGTCTTTTTTGAACATAAATGAGACCATATTATTGCCTCAATAAAACGTTTCAACAGCTGACATTTTATTTAGGAAAAAACACTGAAAACTTTGTAACGTCTTCAAGGCTTTCTGGTAAGTTTTTCCATTTCTTGTTGTATTTCCCACCCTTGCTGTATCTTAAACCTGAGGTAGGACCTTAGCACTGTGGGGTCCCCCTGCCTGAGGTACAATCTGTCAGGATATCCACCTTAAGGGCTTTTTCAAAGGACATTCTCTCGGAGATGCCACAACCCCCCACTTCTCCATTTCCAGGAACGCGTAACCCTCCTCACCCTGCTGAAATTTTTCCCCAGTAAGCATTATCTTACAGTTTATCACATAATTTCCCTCTTCTCTGCATCGTTTATGGTCTCTTTCCCCACATTGTAACCTTCGCAAAGGGCAAGGATTCTACATGCATCTGGCATGTACTGGGTGGTCAGTTGAACGACTTCTACTTCGTTCAGCATCACTTCATTCCCCTTGCTTCTCAGTCAGTAATGGTTCTGTTTTCAACAGTTAATTTGGACTCTCTCCATTTTAGGGGCCTGTTCCTTTAGGCTATTTCTCACTGCATTTACCTTTTTAATCATCTCTTTTTGTTCTTCTTCTTTTTTTTTCTTTTTTCTTTTACTTGTTGTGTCTGCTCAACTAATTTTAGGCATATGTATTTCATTTTCTGGTCTTCAGTTCTCCTTATACCTTTCTGATCTTTGGACCAAAGACTTTTATTCTGTCCCCATTCCCCAAGACTTTTATTCTTACCAACTAGTTCCAGAAATCTTGCATTCCCCTGGAAATATTTCCCATGAGAAACAGTAGCACTAATTTCCACCCTTCACCTAACTGCCCCCTCCACCCACCCTGCAGCCAGCCTCGATCACCAAGATTCATATCTGCCCTTCACTCAACATTCTACTGAAATGCAGATTCCCTTTGACTTAAAGCTAGTATGAAATTAGTTAATGTGATGAATCTGTATATAATTTATTTTCAATATACATTTAGCTAGTTTCTATTTTATCCATTTTTTTCAGAAAGCAAGCACTTTCTGTGTCTTTCTCTACTGGGTATCTAACATTGTTTCCTATTCGTATCTTTAAAAGGTCATTGCTTTAGTGATGGATATATTTACAGACGTGGACATTTTCAAAGAAATCGTGGAGGCATCAACTCGAGGAATATCTGTGTACATTCTGCTTGATGAATCCAACTTTAGTCATTTCCTAAGTATGACCGAGAAACAGGGCTGTCAAATTCAACGTCTCAGGGTAAGAATTCTGTTCTTTGTTTTGTCTTCAGATACTCTATCTCAGTCAAATGAAAGGCATGCTAAGCTATATCACTCCAGATGTACACTGTATACTTAAGGTGGTGACCCCAGAAGGGTCCCCTTGTCCTTTTCAGGTTATGACATCATCATCTTCATGATGGTTTTATAGGATGCCTTTCTTGATGGTGGGGCACTTAAGCTCCTGAGTTAACTTTGCTGTCACTCATAATTAATGTTTCAGTTTTGCATGGGCAACCTTGAAATAACTGACTTGAGTGATTCTTTCATTCAGCAGATATTTCTTGTCACAATCATTTCAGTGAAAGCTGAGTCATCAAGATGAGGGTGAATTTTAACCTTATTTTGTTGTCATGCTACTATAACCTGAAAGGAGCTCTTGTAGTAGGACCCTAAGAGATCTATAAAACTGTCATGTATAAATGATTTAAGTTATATTAAAATGCATTATTTAAGTGACCATTTTCTTTGAGTACTTCTTTTTCAGGTGGTTTTTTAAAATGTGCTTTTCCATATCTTTATTGTTGTTGTTATATGTTTAAAGAAATTGTTACATGTGTACTTTTTTGATTAAAAAGTTTTTATGTTAATATATTTTACTTTTCGAAATATCCCCGCTCTAACCATATTATTTACTTTATATTTACATTCAATTCTAGAATATTCGAGTGCGGACAGTAAAAGGTCAAGATTATCTTTCCAAAACAGGAGCAAAATTTCATGGAAAAATGGAACAGAAATTTTTGCTGGTTGACTGCCAGAAAGTTATGTATGGTTCCTACAGGTAAGGTCATTGTATTTATACTCCAGTATTATCAATCATTTATAGAACTTATGAGTTTCAAGCTTTAATGTAATCTGCTTAGGTAGTTCTTAAAAATAAAAGAAGAACCCTTGCATGGAGAACTTGGAGAGACTTGCATTTCAGTTCTGGCTGAAAGAATATCAAGTTATCGGCAAGTCACATAACTTACTTGGGCTTCAAGTTCTTCCTCCCCAGAATGAGGGAATTGCATAATATCTCAGGTTCCCTAAAGCTTTATAATGCTTAAAGTGTTCTTGTTCCTTATGAAAACAGTATGAAGCATAATAATTGTTCATATAAATAGAAACTGTATCATCTTGAAGAATCTGCTTAATGGATTGCTCTTATTTTAGTATTATTGAGACTTTGATGATTATTATGCTGTAATCAGAGCATTACTGAAAAATCATTGAGGGGTATGACTGTTTAAATGCTATGATTGGCAGGTTTCGTAGCCCCAGGTCTACTCCTTGGCATCTTTCTATTCTACCACTGGAAGGATATATCCATTTCTGTTCTAACTTGGCCCCTAGGTTTCATTCCCAGTCCTTACAACATATCTGCAAGGCATTTGTTTTTAAATACATTTTATAAATGGTGAAACTGAAGTTCTAGAAGGTTCAGTGGCTTGTCTGAGAAATCACAGCTAAGGACCAAAAGGCAGTTCAGGTCTGGCAACCAAGTCCAGCTCCAGCTGGCTCTAGAGTAAAGTGCTGCCTTAAAACTCCCTTATAAATTTCAGACAGAGACCTTGAGTGGTTCACACAGTAAGGCCGTAACAATAGGCAGATAAAAATGCCAACAAATGCCTGAACTCCTAGGTCAGCAGAGCACAGCAGACTCACTACTGCAGGCTGTGGGAAAAGTTCAGGAGAGCTGTGGATGTCAACAGGATAGGGAAAGGCAAAAGTTTGCCTCTTGTCTTAAGAACTTAAATGTCCAGAAGAAGGAGGCAGTGCATTGAAGGGAATGGCCATGGGCAAAATACTTACTTTGGTTGCGTGTGAGTTTCTTCCTCTGTGAAAGGAGCATAATCATAGAACCTACCTTGTGTCATGAGAATTAAATGGCTTAATGCAGCCAAGGCCCCAAAAGTCAGCTATTATTCTAGGCATGTTTTAACTGTTAATATTTGCTCAGGGATCCTCTAGCGAAAATCCTCTTTGCAGTTTTAAAGGAAAACATGTTAAGAGCAGTGCTTGAAGTTAATGAATTATTGCAAAGACTCATTACTTGTATATCTATTTGTTCAGACCTACTTGGTTTTAGAGGGGTTTTAATTGAAAATTTTAATTAAAATGAGAGTTCACTTGATTTATAGAATGGTGTTTACTAGTTAATCTCATCCTAATGAGTACTTTCTATTTTTATTATTAACTTGACTTTGAAGATTATCTTCAGCAATAACTTCACGTCAGCTTCGTCTTACTATTAATAGGTGATATTTGTTGAGATGACTATAAGTGAACTGCTTTAAAACTGGTGTTGGTTGATGGACATCTAGGTTGCTTCCATGTCCTGGCTAATGCAGCGATGATAACCCTGTATGCGAGACAGCAAAAGAGACGCAGATGTATAGAACAGTCTTTTGGACTCTATGGGAGAGGGCAAGGGTGGGATGATATGGGAGCATGGCACTGAAACATGTAAATTATCATATGTGAAATCAATCGCCAGCCCAGGTTTGATGCTTGATACAGGGCGCTCAGGGCTGGTGCACCGGGATGACTCAGAGGGATGGAATCGGGAGGGAGGTGCGAGGGGGGTTCTGAAAGGGGAACACATGTATATCCATGGTGGATCCATGTCAATGTATGGCAAAACAACATGATAATGTAAAGAAAATAAATAAAATAACAAATAAAAAAAATAAAGAAGAAAATTACTCCACAAAAACAAACAAACAAACAAAAAAAACCCTGGTGTTGGGAAGAACAAACAAATAGCCACAGAAATTCTTTATCTTCTCATCTACATCATAAGACAGAGGCAAAACTTAAGTTACTATTTGTGGAAATGAATATGGACTTGTAGGACCACAAATTATTAAAATTCATCAAAACTGTTATCTAACAATTCTACTCTCTATTACTTCATGTTAATTTCAAATAGACTTCTTTAAAAAAAAAATGATGCTTGTAGCCCTTGCCATTTTGGGTTTTTTTTCTCACTAATCATTATGGATTTTTCTTATCATCGGCAAATATGAGGACAGGATCTGGTGGAACAGTTATAAACCAGTTTTTGTGGAAACTGGTTAAAAATGTACACCCTTTTGGGTAAAAACAGCTTTTACATCTCTTCTTCTAGTATTGCCATTGTTTTCCTTGTAGGCAAATTCAGAATGCCTCTTTCTTGATGTTGCTATTTTTATTGGAGTATAGTTGCTTTACAGTGTTATATTAGCTTCTACTGTACAGCAAAATGAATCAGCTATACATAGACATATATCCCCTTCCTCAGATTTCCTTCCCATTTAGCTCACCACAGAGCACTGAGTAGAGTTCCCTGTGCTATATAGTCAGTTATCATTAGTTATCTATTTTATGCATACTTTAATTCAGATTTCTTTGCTATAAAGTGTTTTTATATGCTAAGCTCCCAGCATTTCTAGAGTGGTCTGGCATCTATACTCCCATGTCACACACTGTGTGACAGCTCACACATCATGAGGACGGTGTTATCAGGAAGACACAACAGATGTTGGCTACATCATGATACCAACAGTGAGGACATAAAACACACAAACTTTTCTTTGTCAATGTATGTAAGTCAAATTTTGAATTGGATATCCTCATTTGAAATTGTCATAGTAAAACCTGGAAGATACTTAATATTGTCCACAGGTTTGACTGAGAGAGAATTTTGTAAGTTTTGTTTGTTTGCTTTAATCTTGTGATCGCTTTGCTTTGTTTTCAAGATTTCTTCCACTATTTTAAAGATTTTATTTTGCTGTGGACCATGTTTAGAGTCTTTATTGAGTTTGTTACAGTATTGCTTCTGTTTTTTGTTTTGATTTTTTTGGCCACCAGGGGTGTGAAATCTTACTTCCCTGACCAGGGATCAAACCCTCACCCCTTTCATTAGAAAGGTGAAATCTTAACCCCTGGACTGTCAGGGAAGACCCCATCAGTCTGTCCTATAGCTTCTTACTTCAACTAAGTGTAATTTTCTTTCTGTGTTCGACCAAAACATGGCCCCTCTTGTTTCCTTTCTTTTTCCATGTTTCTTCTTTCCCAAAAATGGTTTTCCCACTTTTCAAATCTGAACTTCCTTGTTTCTAGTTTCTGTCAAAATACTGCTAAACTCTACTGTCTCTGGGGAATATCCTCCTATTTGAAAGCCAATCATTCATGTCTTTGCTTGCTGTTTTTAGCAAATTTTATATTCATATCTACAGTTGGATTGAAAATTCCTGTAACAATTCACTTTTGTACCATTTCTTGTAAGTCATCCTGGTTGCCACACATCTGTACATAAAAAGTACCTTTATGTACTCTGATCATACCATGCATTTAGTAAGCACACTGGAAAAAATTGAACATATCAGAATAAGATTTTTAAGTCACACACTGCTGATTTTGATATTTTATGTATTTTATTGTTCTGTAAATCTTTTAATATTTCCATCTGCCTTTGTTACTGTCTTCCCTGTATAAACAGTATGCTCCTTTCATATTACCTCCCCATTATATCATGTCCATTTTTTTGAGACACAGCATATTACAATGGCTTTTTCAGCTCAGTGACTCCGTATGTTACATTATCAAGATTTTCTAAAGATTTAAAATTATATATGAAACTTCAAGACAAGTGTCACCTCTAAATTCTGGGGAAGAGATTTAGAAATTCCACACTACAATAAAGGCATTTTTGTACATAAAAACAATTGTATTCTACAAACAGAGATCTTAATTGGCATTCTAACTGGCTTGGTTTGTGAGGACTGAATTTACTGTGGACACTGAGTGAATTGAAGGATGCCTTTAGTGGCTGAGGCTCCTGCCACAAATCTTATGTCCATTTCCAACTTCTAGCACCCTAAACTCCATGTACACTTAAGACAGAGATGAAATATGTGCATTAGCACAGACTGTCTTGCATCATGACATGTTATGACTATAAGGAATTGTAGCAATTATACTGTCCTTATTTTCATTCTGGCTGGGAGGAAACTAATGTCCAAGTTCATGTGGAATGATTGGCTTGGAAGAGGCCAGTTTTTTCAACTTCTCCTCCAATACCAGCTTGCCTGTACCTGCCCAGGATGCTGCATATGAAGTAGAATGCCATATTTTGCTCTATAAAATCTTAGTAGGCAGAGATGCAAAATGCACACTCAGCTTTTCTTTGTACTTTTCGAAATTATGATGGATTCAAAGCCAGGACTTGAGTTGCTTTGTTATTTAAAAATATGAATACAGGAGTCAGGAGACATATTGCAAAGATGTAATAACTGAAGTTCTAAATTACGGTAATTAAAGAAAACAAAAATACTCTTTGTCTACATTAAATGACACATCTTAGTAGAGCTAAGTTGTGTCAGCACAGTTAACATTTGCCAATTTTGATTTTTTTTTTTTTCCAGCTACATGTGGTCATTTGAAAAAGCACACCTCAGCATGGTTCAGATCATCACAGGACAACTTGTCGAGTCCTTCGATGAGGAGTTTAGAACTCTCTACGCCAGGTCCTGTGTCCCCAGCTCTTTTGCTCCGGAAGAGTTAGTCAGGGTGAACCACGGCAAAGCCCTCTGGGAGAACGGTACTTATCAGCGCTCGGTGTCTTCCTTAGCTTCTGTTTCCAGCCAAAGAAACCTTTTTGGCAGGCAAGACAGCATTCATAAACTAGATTCTAGCTACTTCAAAAACAGAGGGATATACACTCGCAATGAACATGACAAATACAACATAAGAAATCATGCCTACAAACCTCACTTTGTTCCCAACTTTAATGGTCCAATCCGTCAGCATCAGCACAGTCAGTTAAATGAAAATTGGAAGAGGCACAGTTATGCCGGGGAACAGCCAGAAACGACACCATACTTGCTGCTCAACAGGGCTCTGAATCGAAATGTTAATGCTCCTGGGAATTGGAAAAAGCCTTCAGACAGCCTCAGCGTGACATCTTCATCCCGGGGAGGCTACGGAGGCCGCCAGTACACACCTGCCCAGAGTTTTGCTGACCGCCTTGCCCAGAGGAAGACGACCAATCTTCCAGAAAGGAATTCCAACGTGCGGAGGTCTTTTAACGGGACAGATAATCACATTCGCTTCTTGCAACAACGCATGCCAACCCTTGAACATACCACAAAGTCATTTTTGCGGAACTGGAGGATTGAGTCCTACTTAAATGACCATTCAGAGGCCGCCCCTGATTCCAACGGGTCTGCTCCTGCCGACAGGTTTGAGGGCTATGAGGGACCTGAGAATTTAAAAGCTGGTGCCTTGTACACTCACTCTCGGCTTCGTTCTTCTCTTGTGTTTAAACCCACTTTACCTGAGCAGCAGGAAGTCAACAGCTGTACAACTGATTCCTCAAATTCAACTGTCGTTGGTTCCCAGGGAAGTGACACACCTAAAAAGATCCCAGACACGCCAACAGGCACACAACTTATGACAGACAAACCCTCAGAGGAGTCAACACCCAAGTTCTCATTGCAGCCAGAGGCACCAAAAATGCACACCTTACAGGTTCCTGAAAGCCACCCACCAGCCTTAAACCCAACTACAAATGGCCCTATGGAGTCAAACAATGATTTACATACAACCTTGTGTGCAAACAAGGAGACAGAAAACCTAAAGAATCAGAAAAATGAGAATCTGCTTAAAAGGCGCAGTTTCCCATTCTTTGACCACTCAAAAGCCAATATGGATCATGGAAATAGTAAGCATTATGTGTATAGTACACTAACCAGGAATCCAGTGAGGCAACCAGAAAAACCTAAAGCAGATTTGTTAAAAAGTTCTAAAAGCATGCACAACGTGACCCATGGTGTGAGAGAGGAGGAGGAGAGGGAAGAGGAGGTTCCCAAGGGAGATCCTCCAAGTGGTACTGCTAACAAGTCAATTTCCATGGCTGCGTTGCTTGATGTGAATAAAGAGGAGCCCAACAAAGAAGTCACTTCCAAGAAGGAAGTGAAGGGTTCCCCAAATTTTTTGAAAAAGGGATCTCAGAAGTTAAGGTCATTACTTAGCCTTGCCCCAGAAAAGAAAGATAATCTATCCAAAAACAAAGCACCTGCCTTTTACAGAATGTGTAGCAGTTCTGACACCTTAATTTCTGAGGCTGAAGAGAATCAAAAACAAAAAAAATCAGGATCCAAAAATGACTCATCACCTAGGAGAAAGCATTCCTCTTCATCCAACTCTCCAGGCAGTATCCACAAGAGTAAGGAAGATGTAGCGGTACATTCATCTCAGAGGATACATTCTCCATCTGACGAAAGTAACAAAACCATAGCTTCTTCAGGTCCAGCTGAAAGCAAGTTCTCAGAAAGAGCAGGCGATGCCTCTGCCCCCAGATTCAACACTGAGCAGATCCAATACCGAGATTCAAAGGAGATTAAAGCAGTTGTTGTTCCTGAAAGAAAACCGACTTCTTCTCCAAGATCAAAGCCCAATGATGAGCTTCTGAGAACTCATTCAATTGACCGGCGTGTTTACAGTCGTTTTGAGCCATTTTGTAGGATTGAAAGCTCTATTCAGCCAACAAGCAACATGCCAAATAGCAGTACACACCGCCCAGAAGTGAAATCCTCAACTATGGGCAATAGTTATGGCAGGTCCAGCCCAATGCTTAATTATAACACTGGTGTTTACCACTCATTTCAGCCAAATGAAAACAAGTTTCGAGGATTTATGCAGAAGTTCGGAAACTTCATACACAAAAATAAATGAACTACTGTAATTACAAATAGACTTTAAAATATAAAATCAATTTGGCTATAAATATTTGTCCAAAGAACATTATGGAATGTTAGCATGGAAAAATTAGCATATTTTGTAATATGCTAATAGATTTCTATGGGGGCAGAATTTGAGGTATGATGTGTGTGTTTACCAACTCACATATGTACAGTATTGTTCTGTGTGATAAAATTAGTTGTGCTTAATTACACTATAGATGGAAGTCATTAAATACATGATCTTTAAATGGTAAGACAAATGTAGTGAAATTGTTTTCTTCAGACTGAAGATCTGCTTAAGTGGAAATGTTAGTGGAGAGGTGGTGTATGGATTTTAGCCATTCATTGCAAACTCTTTCCTTATTAAAAATGATCAGAACACTGTCATCATTCTTTTATAGTATGTCTTTGTGGGGTTTTCATATCTTCAAATTATGTGAAAATAGGGCAAAAGCATTTGTCGTTTTCAACTACTTTTAAATTCTACAGGATAACTTGTATTTTATTAATGTCTTATTAATTTTTCTGTGAAACTGGTAGGGCAACAGTAGTACAATTTAAACCATATAGTTTAGAACATTTTTTCTCAGGTATTTGCAAAGTATTGGCCTCAGGTATTTCAAATTAACCATAGAAATTTCTTTTCAGAATGTGCTTATTTGCACTTTGGACCAAGGGAAACTGTAGCCACCCCACCCATTAGCTGCTGAACTTTTATAGTCATTTTTTTTCCTTCAAACTTATAGCAAGCCAGAAGGAATTTGGAAAACCTAAATTTTTCCCCTCCTTTTTCTAATATGAAGACTTTAGAAATGTAAACTTCCACGTACATTTTTATCTTGGATTAGTATGACAGTGCTTAGGTGTTTTGCTTGCAAAACTCTTTGCTCGCAAACCTTTGCTCTTTACTCTACTATGCCAGACACACTCCAACTGCAGTGTTTTCTTGAGAGCACCCTGATGACCATGAGAAGCACTACATGGCCTGGTTCTTCCATGACCTTGGGGCCTGGCTGAAACTTTTAAATCTTTCTATATTTTAGTTTCATGGTGATATGTAGTTCATAAGATCCCCTTTTGCCTTTCTTAGAATAATGAAGTAAAAGTTCCATAATCATTACAGAGACTGTAACTTGGCTTTTTTTTCATTCACAAAGGGCAGCATTCAAGAAACAATGCATCATTTGAGAGTGGAAAGTGTTTCTATGACACATTTTTTTGGGGGTAGGGGTGTTGTGCAGCAAGGTATGCACAATCTTAGTTCCCTGACCAGGGATTGAGCCTACATACAGCCCCTGAAATGGAAGTATGGCATCCTAACCACTGGACAGCCAGGGAAGTCCCATAAGTTAAGTGTTGGTCCCTCAGTTGTGTCCGGCTCTTTGTGACACCATGGCCTGTAGTCCCTGGGTTCTTCTGTCATGGGATTCTCCAGGCAGGAATATTGGAGTGGGGAGCCATTCCCTTCTTTAGAGGGTCTTCCCCACCCAGAGGTTCAACCTGGGTTTCTTGCATTGCCAGCAGATCCTTTACCATCTGATCCACCAGGGAAGCCCGACATGACACTTTAAATATATCGTTTAACACCTTCTAAGTTGCTATATGGGACAACATGTTTTAAAAATTCACAATTCAGTCAAATGTTAAAAGCTACATCATTACTAAGTAAAATAATAACATTAACCTATGTCATTAACATAATTTTCCACAGTATTTTAAAACCATGATAAAAAACATGACAAGAAAATAAACGACAGCAGGAGAAGAAAACCCAACATTCATAGATGAGGTCCTGAGCTAGAATCTGAAGTCTTCAGAGGAATATTTTATGGGTACCATTTTCCTCATTACTTGTAGGTGATAATTGTGACATTGTGACTCAGAGAGCTAATGCCCCAAATCACATCACCAATAAGTCATGGTGCTAAAGTGTCTATAACATTGTGCCACATATTACCTCCCAAATATGTTCAACACCTGCTTCGCCCAAACTGTTGACAATTAGATGAGAGAATGTTTACATATCCTGACTCAACAGCGATCAACTAGGGAAGGTTTAGTTGGATTCTGCCAGACTACCAAGCATATTCAGAGCTTAAAACTCTCTTGGTAGGTGACGCTGCTCTCTGAACATAACCTAGGAGTCCACTTTTAATTGCTAGGCAACATTTTTGACATCCTTCCAGTTGACCTTTGACAAGGAGAGGAAGAGAAAGGAACCAGAAGTGAACTTACCCCTAACATGGTTTTGCTTTAGAGAAGGAACTCCACTAGGTTAGGAGCTAGGCAATGAATAGAATGCAAGATTAAGTATATTGTCTCATTACATATTCACAGTCACCCTGTGAAGTTAATACCTCCTTTCTGCATATGAAATAACTAAGTCTCAGAGAAGGTGTGTAACTTTTCAAGAGCTAAATGGCTCTGTATTGGTAGAACTATGGTTGGAGTACAAAAGCCTGTATTTTTAATACTTACCCACATCATAACTTGCTGGCTTCTACTCCACTCTGCTTGAGGAAACTTCTTTGGAAGTAGTTGTCTTTCTCTTTAGCCATCTCTTTAAGGGTTGCAAAAATAGACAAGTAACTACAGCCGTGGCATTTGATACACACAAATCCAGAATATGGTACTCAATTTCACATCACTCATAAAAGTTGGTTTTAAAACTCCCTTATAACATAGGGAATTTCCAACTGCTATAACATGAGTATCTATCTGTTTTGGAAAGCTGAGTGTCATAGATGGGAAAATTTGCACATTTCCTAATAATTCAACAGTATACAAATAAAACCTTAAAAGTGAACAGTCATTTTTCACAGAAGTAGCCAAGTATATACCAGAAAAAAATTGGTTTTTTTAAAATAGCCTTTGGAATGCATATTTCCTTATAATCAAATAAGGAATTCAGTTGCAATAAGAAAATATTTTTAATTGTTTGTGTGTTAAATTTTAGAGCCATCTGATAATTGTGTGATCTGTTAGATTTGATGTTGAATAGTGAGATTTTTCATTTGGTTCTTAGAAAAATTTGCTTTTGTAATTCTGGACCATAGTCATTTACAGACTTAGCAAAGGCAGAACCCAGAGTTAACCAAGCCAATTTGGCTTTAATATTATCCATTCTTTCTTATTGTTAGACGGGGCTTCTTTCAGAGCTAACAGCTAATGGGCTGTCATTAGGCAGCTCTGAAATTGGAAGTCCTGAAATTTACAGCAATGCAACTGAAATTGCATAAAGCTGAAATTACATAAAGACGAGAGTTTTAATCATGTTTAATTACATGCAAAAGCCTGTTCTGTTTTTCCACAGGAGTTGTCATCATTTCTGGAAACAGGAGAGCTTTTAAATAGTTCCTGAGTTCCCCTTCTCACTGATGGAGTAGGAAGCCCAGGGCTTCATTCCGTTCACCTGTGAGATAGCGTGAGCTTTTCCACAGCAGATTTACTTCCCTCTCTGCCTTTTGTCTTTGACTATTCTCCTTCTATTTTTTCCCTAAAACAAATATCTGTATGTCAGCATCTATACATGGTAACTTTCCAAAGTTTCTGAAGCTGAGGAACTCCCAGGGTTAAGACAAAGCAAGCACACAACGCTTCAGATAATTTACTCAGGGTTTTGAGTTTTCAACAGACACTCCCAGGCTTCGTGGATGTAGTCATTTCAAGCGATACATTTCCTTTGTCTCCCTATGTTATTATTGGTGGAAAGATAATGTCGCTTGGATGTACTTTCATATTAAAGTTTGGCAAGACAATTTTTACTCTACATCATGTATAGGTTTGTAAGCAGAAACTCAAGAAATTAGATATGATTTCAAAGTAATTCTTGGCATACTTTCAGAGCAATTTAAGTGCCTTTGTCCTGAATATGCTGGTATTCCTCTGTTTCAGAGATTGGGGCTGGCCACAATTCTGACATGGTGTGTTGAGGTCTGGGTTTATTTCAGCATCTACATTTGTGAAAGCAGATATCTTATTTAATTGAAATGTGCTCGAAATAAGTATGAACTCTGGCTGTACATAACTATAACTTTACTCAAGATTTTCCAGTTATTCAAACACTATTCCACAGATATTTTTCTTTTGAGAATATCTGTTGATTCTTAAGGTGCCTTAAAGCTAAAGTATATAAAGTAGAATCATTATTTCATATAATGTGTGGCTTATGTGTGATGCTGTTTAAAAAAACTTTATCATAAAATTCATTTTTGTTCTAGAATATTTAAAAAGAAAAAAGTGAAATTACAAACCAAAAAGAGTCAACTTTTTATATACCTACAATGTTAGCAAATATTCTTCCAAATTTGTTGTTAGATCTAATAAATGAATATTAAACGATTTTGTACAAAATCAATATATTGTATGTTGTTTACTTTTTATCTTCATACCATGTATTTCACCACTGATGCTGCTGTTTTTCACTTAGTTATTACATCATGAATTTAAATTTTTACATATTTCAAAATATTTCTCCATGAATTTTGGAATTATCTCTTAAACATTATTTTTTGATTAACTATTATATTTCATATAATTTATCCACATTTGATATCCAGTGATGATACTCTTCCCTTAACAGTGGTACTAAGTTGTTCTTTATTGAATACACTTATTTGATCAGTTAAAATAGGTTTGAGGCTTGGAATAAAGTGTCACTATGTTGGAAATGACAGTACAAAAGGTAGTTTGGTGTGACCCATAGTGTTCAATTTTATCATTAAGCTGAATGCTGCAGTAGAAAATGTATATTTTTGTAGATGATACCACCCCAGGAGGCCTATCTTGTAGCATAGAAAATAAGTTTGAAAATAATCTAGGTAAGTGAGAAAGTATTTAGAGATACAGAATGTCTTTACATTTTTAAAAATTGGAAAAATGGCTCTACAAATGTAAGTTAAGTGGTGAGTTTGATGCCTGGAGCCTCCGTAAAGCTCAGCATTTCTTTGTGGATTCAAAGCTAAAGAAAATGAGAATATAATGCTAAAGAGACCATCACAACAAGAGGAGTACAGATGTTTCCACACGGAGTGGAGTATAGGGAAGAATATATGTTCAGGAGGATTCTCTTTTTATACTAGGGTCAAGCTTGAATAAAGGATATGAGTCACCTGGAACAAGAGATGTTTCTGTTCAACTATACAAGCACACTCAGAGTTCCAGACCACCACAAAAAAAAGAAACTGCAGTAAAGTGAGTCACAAGAATTTTTAAATTTCCCAGTGTGTGTATAAAATTTATGGCTTCCTAGGTGGCACAATGGTAAAGAATCCACTTGCCAGTGCTGGAGACCCAAGAGATGTGGGTTCAATCCCTGGGTCGAGAAGATCCCCTGGAGTTGGAAATGGCAATCCACTCCATTGCCATTTTTACCTGGAAAATTCCATGGACAGAAGAGCCTGGTTGGCTACAGTCCATGGGGTTGCAAAGAGGTGAACATGACTGAGCATAGCATAGCAGCAGCAGCATAAAAGTTTTGTTTACATTATACTGTAGTATATGTATGTATCTTAATTTAAAATACTCCTTACTGCTAAAAGATGCAAAACATCATCTGAGCCTTCAATGAGTCATAATCTTTTTGCTGGTGGATGATCTTGCCTCAATGGCTACAGACTGATCAGGGTTGCTGAAGATTGAGGTGACAATTTCTTAAAAAATAGGACAACAGTGATATTTGCCACATCAGATGTCTCTTCACTTGAACACCTAAAGACCATGGTAGGGTTATTATTTAACCCAATATCAATATTGTTGTGCCTTGGGGAATGGAAAGGTCTGCGGAGAGGGAGAGAGACAGGGGAGCAGCTGGTCAGAGGAGAGTCAGGACACACACATTTCTTGTCCTAAGTTCACCATGTTTTATGGACATGGTTCCCAGCACCTCGAAACAGTTATAATAGCATCATCAAAGATCACAGATCACCATAACAAATACTCTAATAATGAAAAAATTTATAAATGATAATAATTAACAAAATATGGAGATACAAAGAGAACAAATGCTATTGGAAAAATTCTGAGTGACTTCCTTACCACAGTGATGTCATAAAGCCTTCAATTTAAAGAATGAAAAGAAAAGAGCAATATCTTAGAAGAGCAATCAAAAAAGAAATGAGGTCTTCCTGTTTTGAGTCAGGGAAACGATTTTGTGATGTCATGAATTATCCTTCCTACGTTGCCTTAGTTTTATCCATGGCCTACCTTAACCTTCATCTGTTTAGACCAATTCTAGAAAAATTTTCTAGGGCAGACTTTGTGACAAAAACTGTGTGTCAAATTTAGAGCAATATCAAGAAGCTAAGATGTTTAAAAGGCTGGGAGCCTTACAAGGAGGTTAACGCCTAGTATGGAATACAGAAATCTCCTAGAGGGAATATTGAACAGGGTGAAACTAATGTATGAAAAATTATTCCATTGTGTAAAACAGTGTTTGCCATTACTACCACCAAACCAAATAAATTTAATGGCCCATAATTCCATTTTCAAAAATTAATAGGAGACACTAGAATAAAAAGTATCAATGCCTTACAAATAATAAGAACAATATTTGATGTCACTTTAATAGTTCACAATTGTGGAGGCTTTGGTCATGATGGAAAAAGTATTTTTTTAACTTATTGAAAGCGTTCCAAACATGCACACCTGGACAGGTATTTTAATGAATGCCCATCATTCATCACCTGTCCTGAACACTCATCAACCCATGGATAAATGCACCTCTTCCATACTCTATCTCACCATTTCATATCATTTTGAAGTCATATCACATGTCACATCTGTGTTTTCATTATGTATTCCTTAAATTTAAAGATTTTTAAAAATAAATACAATAACTTTATCAATTATTTCTTAATATCATCAAAGATCTGAAATGTATTTCTATATGTCATTCATGATCACCATCTACATTTCACTTAGAAGAAGTAATGCCCCTGACACTACAAATCATGATTTTTCCCAGTATTAGATAGTGGGGAATTTGTGACATCATTTCTGAATTAGTTTTTGATGGAGAGGCAAAGTAGAATTTCCTGGGATGCTTCAGATGTGGAGCCAATTTTTCCTTCATTCTGCAAATAAAAAGAGAAGAGAAAATGGTATCTTTCCAGATTTTTCATCCTCCCTAAAATGTGTTATCTCTTCAACAATTTTATCTACCTCATTCTAATATCACTAAGATTCTTATTTATAGGAATTATTAGGGCCCTTGCCTTGGATTCACTTATGCATTCATTCACTGAAATTACATGTCTATTACTTGTTTGATACCTCTGGTGTATACATAATCCCCTGTTTTTGCAAGCACAATTTAGTGAGCAAAGAGTCACAAGTAAACAATCAATATCTCATGTGAAAAGCCACAGTGGAGACTCTGTACGCCAATAAGATAAAGTGGAGGATCTACTCTAGGCAGAGAAAAAGAATATACCAAGAAAGAAATGTAAAAAGGCATGGCATTCTTCCTAAAACAATGAAGAGGTTTGTGTAGTTTGGTCATGGTGTTTATGTGTGTGAAAATAAAGAGCAGTAATTGTCAGAAGAGAAGCTTTAGAGCCAAATTATAAGGCATTCTATGTGCTGAGCTAAAGTCTAGACTGTGTCTTGAACGCAGTGAGAAATCTCTGGAGACTCTTAAGTTTGTAATAATCTTTAATTTTTTTTTTTTGCAAAATTAATCTTAGGAAGTGATCCTAAAAAATGGGTTGGAAGGAAACCCAGAGTCCAGCTAGAAAGCTATTGCAGTAATCTAAAAATTTTTTAATGAATGATGAATAGATGCAGTGGCATTGGGGGATGAAGAGGAAACAAAATTGACAAGTAGTTTTGCATTAGAATAAAATAATTGATAATCAAATATATGATTTTAACTAAAGGGAAAGGATGAGTTTTGATAATTTGAGTTGCTTAGCTTGGAAGGCTGGATAGTCTCCTCACCTAATATAAGTTACATAGAAGAAGGAGTAGATGTGATGTGTGTTTGTGTGTGTGGTGGGGGGAAGGATGCTGAGTCATTTGTAGTTGTTATGTTTCAGATACATGTGAGACACTTGGTAGGCAGCTGTTAATGGTGTGTATCTGGGGTTCAGGGGAGAAGACTGAGTTGGATGTGGGAGTAATCTGCACTGAAGTGGATAGTTGAAGTGGATAATTACACTAAGACTGTCCAGAAAGAGCTAGAAAAAGGAAAGAAATTAAGAGAAGAGAGGAAAGAAGAGCAAATAGCAGAGATTTTAGCCTTATTTCTTTTCACCAGTCCACAAAGTAAATGAATCTCCCCTACTGAAAATACGTTAATTTTACAGTTTATTGTATGTTTTCCTGAACACTTTCCTGGGAAATTCTTATTTAAACCCAAGATCCTGACCTTGTATCTTAAGTGCTTCCTCAAATGCCTTAGGCTAAATGTACCAACCAAGGAAAATAGCTTCCTATATTATGTCTTGAATTTCTTTTTATGCAGATAATTTTTCATGATAGAAACACAGACTTAATGGTGAAGCATTTTCACAAAGGATCTCTTCTGTCCTGATATTTTTTGCCAAGTAAAGTTATTATATTTCAAAATATGATCAGACATGGACTGAATAACTACAGCAGAAAACAGACCTGCTTAGAACTGGAAACTAGAATCACTTCTAATGAGGCATGGGGACAGTGTAGCTACTCCAGCTGGAAAAACGAGAGGAAGGTATTGAATATAACTTCAAATATTGGAGGTGTAACGAGGGACCACAATAGTCCAACACAGAATTCAACGTTTGAAGGTACTAACAAGGAATATGATGAGGCCCCAAAAGGTTGATATACGAAACACATACATTGCTAATTTATCTGGAAGTAGCTGGCATAGAGAGTTACGGCTGGCTAAAGGGGCTACTCCTGACAGCATCTTGGGTCGACTTTGGGACTGATTTAAGCAACTAAGTTTCACCAAACCTGGAGATTTTAGTGGGTGCATGCATGCTCAATTGCTTCAGTCATGTCCGACTCTCTGCAACTCTGCTAGGTTCCTCTGTCCATGGGATTCTCCAAGCAAGAATGTTGGAATGGGTTGCCATGCCTTCCTCCAGGGGATCTTCCTGACCCAGGGATCAAACCTGCATCTTCTGCATTGCAGGCAGATTCTTTACTGCTGAGCCACTGGGGAGCCCTTTTTGGTGGGTATCCAAGCAAAATTCTGGATTGAGAGAACAAAATAGGAAAACAGCAGCTTGGTCTGAGAAATTAGGGCTTAAGGGAGTGAAACTTTAGTGTCTGAATTCTGTGTTCTCTGCCTTGTGCCTTCTAGGGTTCTGTGCTAAGAAACACCTGACACGCTAGTGTCTGTTCTGTCCCACATTCAGGGCTTGGCTGAGAAGCAGGGCTAATGCTTACATGCATGCTTCTTATTTGCCTACTTCTTATGGTCCTCCTGCCTCTCTTTGCCCCCTCTCTTGCCCCACATGTTTCATCTCATGCATGCACACAGCAATGGCCTATTAATTGGCTTTGTCTCTAACTAATCTTCTTACTGATCAGTGAAGCCTTATAGGGCAGCTAATAAAAGGGAAGTTAGAAGTATACTAGGGTGGACATTTTACCTTGTGGGATAAGAAGTAAAAACATGAGAAGGGGTGCACAGATGTTACATTGTTTTTCAGAAATAGGGATGTGATTTGATAACTCCGTAAAGGAGAACTACCCAGTAGGGTGAGTCAGATTGGCCATGAGCATCATGACGCTCGCCCTCAAAGGGAGGCTTTAGAGCTACTTGAATATCCCTGACTAGGATCAAGATACATCTTAAAGAACTCTCCAATTGAAAAACAAAAAAGACTAAACTGTGGCTGAGCTTGAGCTTGTTAAAGAGACAACCTGGAGCAGGTGTGGCAGTGTCTAAATCGCCCTCTGAGTCAAAGGAGGAACTAACTAGACAGGACCCGCAGGTAGCTAGAAAAGACATCAACAGTCAAACATTCTGCTTAAACTCATGATTTACGTTTGTTCCAGACTTCTTGGCACATACATCAGGTTTCTCCTTTATATGAGAAATTGGATTAGACCAGACGTCCTCAGACATTCATGTGCATCTCACTGTCTTGTAGAGCTCATGAAAACATAGATGTCTGGCTCTCACTCATAGAGTTTCTGCACAAGGAGGTCTTGAGTGAGACCTAAAATGCGTGTTTCTAGGTCCCCAGATGATGTCCGTGCTGTTAGCCCAGGGATCACAATATGAGAGCCACGG
This sequence comes from Antilocapra americana, assembly GCA_007570785.1. Taxonomy (NCBI): domain Eukaryota; kingdom Metazoa; phylum Chordata; class Mammalia; order Artiodactyla; family Antilocapridae; genus Antilocapra; species Antilocapra americana. Next base: position 1,461,740 of record ML661334.1, read on the forward strand.
AATGCTGAGCCCTTCAGTGCTTCTAGGACATTCTTAAGCCTCAGTAATGTCAGAAAGGTTCACACTACTAAAAGTTAATGTTGAAATCACAAAAATTTGCTCGAGCATATTCTACTCAAATAAAATATTAAAACTTATTGCTTTAGGATTGATTTGTCTGCTTTACCTCATTTGTCTTCTCCTGCAAAACTGTCACACACAGGTACACATGCATACATGTTCACACACTTCCTAGGATCCATGTTTGACAAATGACATTATGTTAGAGAGAAATCATGCTTCCTCCATTTTTAAGCATAAAGAGTTTTCCAGTGAAAAGGTTCCCTCTTCAAATTGTTAGTTTATACCCACCTAAGCCAAATTTGTAGGCTTGTTTGCTCAGCTGTTTTATATCTGTATATATCAGGAAGAGAGAAGGATCACATCTCCACCATTTTGCCTTATTGGGACAAATGTGACTTAGCTTTGTGGTACAGTATACTATTTTTATCAGAATAGCTGCAATCCAAAAATCTACAAGCAATAAATGCTGGAGAGGATGTGGAGAAAAGGGAACCCTCTTACACTGTTGGTGGGAATGCAAACTTGTACAGCCACTATGGAAAACAGTGTGGAGATTCCTTAAAAAACTGCAAATAGAACTGCCATATGACCCAGCAATCCCACTGCTGGGCATACACACCGAGGAAACCAGAATTGAAAGAGACATGTGTACCCCAATGTTCATTGCCACATTGTTTACAATAGCCAGGACATGGAAGCAACCTAGATGCCCATCAACTGACAAATGGATAAGAAAGCTGTGGTACATAAACACAATGGAATATTACTCAGCATTAAAAAAAAATTCATTCAAATCAGTTCTACTGAGGTGGACAGAACTGGAGCCTATTATCCAGAGTGAAGTAAGCCAGAAGGAAAAACAAAAATACAGTATACTAATGCATATATATGGAATTTAGAAAGATGGTAACGAGAACCCTGCATGTGAGACAGCAAAAGAAACGCAGATGTATAGAACAGACTCGTGGACTCTGTGGAAGAGGGCAAGGGTGGGATGATATGGGAGAATGGCATTGAAACATGTTAATTATCATATGTGAAATCAATCGCCAGCCCAGGATTGATGCTCGGGGCTGGTGCACCGAGATGTCCCAGGGGGAGGGAATTGGGATGGAGGAGGGAGGGGGGTTCTGGAGGGGGAGCATATGGAAACCCATGGTGATATCATGTCATTGTATGGCAAAACCAACACAATAAAGTAAAGAAAATTTAAAAAAAAATAACTGGAATTATGTAATCCATATCATTTATTGATCATCAAAATATAATTTTTTACCATTTGAGAAAGGAAATTTTCATTGTCCATTTTATTATATTCAGTAACAAGAGAGATCATTTACTATTGCTTTGGAGTTACTTCTTTTGGAGTTACTTTATCGACTATGCCAAAGCCTTTGACTGTGTGGATCAAACAGTCAAATTTGAACTGTGGAAAATTCTGAAAGAGGTGGGAATACCAGAACATCTGACCTGTCTCTTGAGAAACCTGTATGCAGGTCAGGAAGCAATTAGAACTGGACATGAAACAACAGAGTGGTTCCAAATATGAAAAGGAGTATGTCAAGGCTATACATTGTCACCCTGCTTATTTAACTTATATGCAGATTACATCATGAGAAACGCTGGGCTGGAGGAAGCACAAGCTGGAATCAAGATTGCCGGGAGAAATATATACTTCAGATATGCAGATGACACCACCCTTATGGCAGAAAGTGAAGAGGAACTAAAGAGCCTCTTGATGAAAGTGAAAGAGGAGAGTGAAAAAGTTGGCTTAATGCTCAACATTCAGGAAACTAAGATCATGGCACCTGGTCCCATCACTTCATGGGAAATAGGGGAAACAGTGGAAACAGTATCAGACTTTATTTTTGGGGGGCTCCAAAATCACTGTTGATCATGATTGCAGCCATGAAATCAAAAGATGCTTACTCCTTGGAAGGAAAATTATGACCAATCTAGATAGCATATTAAAAAGCAGAGACGTTACTTTGCCAACAAAGTCTGTCTAGTCAAGGTTATGGTTTTTCCAGTAGTCATGTATGGATATGAGAGTTGGATGGTGAAGAAAGCTGATTGCCAAAGAACTGATGCTTTTGAACTGTGGTGTTGGAGAAGACTCTTGAGAGTCCCTTGGACTACAAGGAGATCCAACAAGTCCATCCTAAAGGAGATCAATCCTGAGTGTTCATTGGAAGGACTGATGTTGAAGCTGAAACTCCAATACTTTGGCCACTTCATGCGAAGAGCTGACTCATTGGAAAAGACCCTGATGCTGGAAAGGTTTGGGGGCAGGAGGAAAAGGGGACTATAGAGGATAAGATGGCTGGATGGCATCACTGACTCAATGGACATGGGTTTGGTTGGACTCCAGGAGTTGGTGATAGATAGGGAGGCCTGGCATGCTGCAGTTCATGGGGTGGCAAAGAGTTGGACGTGACTGAACTGAACTGAACTGAACTGGAGTTCTGTGACTGTGATCATTTTCATCCAGCTACCTTACAGAAATAAAGGTTAAATAGCCTGGAGATATATATATATATATATAAATATAAAATAGTACAATACACGTTTTATATATAATTTATATGCATATATAATTATACAATATATTTATATATAATGTGATTTATAAATATATTGCATTATAAAACATTATAAGACTTAACACAGTAAGACTACATTTTTAAATGTACCATTTAGTTTATGTATTCTATTCAGATTAAATTTAAATAACTAATGACTTATAAGATTGAATACATCTCACTATTTAGAGTTAGATAGAAAACTAAAATAAAAATGGAAAAGCCACCGAAATTGGTGATCCTCTGCTTTACTAAGTACAGAATGACAACACTCAAGACTGATGAGACTGGCAGTTCTCTTTATATAATGCATCCTGAATGGACAAATAGGAGGTCCAGTTGATTCAAACCATATCAACATTAATCATCCATTTAAAAATATCTGCCCCAGAGGTCAAGAGATACATGATAGAGACAGCTGCATAACAGATCAACTTTAATTATAATAGTATTAATAGCTAGCATTTACCAAATGCTTATATGGACAGGAATTTTAAATGCATTATTTCAACTGATTCTTCTACCATCATCCCTCCTTACCCAAAGTGGGAAGTGAAGTTTGCATGACTTTCTTGATTATCTAAGGGACAAGAAGCTAGTAAATATTAAAACCAGAACTTGAAACAATTATTTTTCAAACCTATAAAATGGGAAAAATATTATGTTTTAGAACTGACTCATCTGTCACTAGATGAACTGATTACAGTTTAAAACTCATTGTAGGACCAGTAATGTCAACCACAAAGTCTGTTCAAGCCAGATTTAGTATCATAAGTTAGAATAGAGAATCATATTTACTTATCTGCTTCAGGAAAATTAATTCAAGGCACTTAGAATTATAATATATTATGGTTTCCAGAATAATGTTCTGCCTATACTATCTTTAATAAGTACTGGAGTCAGAGAAGAAAGAGACCAATAGGCTCAGATGCTGTGACTGGACCTAGAAAGGAGATAATACTAAGAATTCTGCTCTGATTGTAACTCTCTCCAATGCTCCTCATATGGCGTCTTGTAACTTCTTTACCTTGGGAATTGCAAGTCTCTTTCAGGTCTAATCTTCTTCTCTCTAAAGTAGCCCTTATCCTTATCTGTTCCCTCATAAAAAAAAAATAAATTCTTCTCAACATTTCATATGTATCTAATCTTTATCTTTGCAAATGATGAAAGCAAATCAGACATTGAAAGTGGATGGGTTTTTATTAGTTTTAATGCAGAAAACCGTGTAGCACATAAAGGTCTCTCTGTGCCTGTCAAACAGAAGCACTCATCTTTCCTTACAATGTACATTTCCACAAGTATATGTTTTATTCCATTTGAGTCAATGATTTTCCATTAATCCCCTATAGCAGGAAATGCAAGTACCTTTTTAAGATTCTGTACCTAACTTCAAAGAGTTTACAATATATGGAGCAAGCAGAAAGACTCAAGTAAATAAAGAGTGATAATGAAAGCCCAAAAGCACAATGAGGCATGCAAAAAAGTGTTTTAAGAGAACTCAGAGGAGGAGGGAAGTGTAACAAGTCAAAGATTCACATGCTTTACTTAGTATATAAAAATAGCTTAATTTTGAGACAAGTTTTGTCAAGAAACTGATATGAAGACAATAAAAGCAAACATAGTTTAAGAATATATATTTATTTTTTCTTATTTAAAAAACTAGTTTATTTTATTTTTTAAAATTTTATTTATTTATTTATTTATTTTCTTTACACTATAGTGTTGATTTTGCCATACACTGACATGAATTCACCATGGGTATACATGTGTTCCCCTTCTAGAACCCCCCCTCCCACCTCCCTCCTGATTCCATCCCTCTGGGTCATCCCGGTGCACCAGCCCTGGGCACCCTGTATCATGCATCAAACATGGGCTGGCGATTCATTTCACATATGATAATTTTTTAAAGCCATCTTAGGTTTATAATGAATGAAAACTTATGGAGATTTCTCCCAACCCTCTGCCCCTACATTTGCATAGCCTCCCCTAATATCAGTATCACTCCTCAGAATGGTACTTTCCTTTCCAAGATGAATGTGCATTGACACATCACAATCATCAAAAAGTTGCAGTCCACATGACAGGTCACTCTGGTTGCTGCTCATTCTAAAGGATTGGATAGAAGAATAATGATATGTGTTAATCATTCTACCTTTCATGGATCACAGCTTTGTCGTGGTGAAGGGGCTTGTGTAACCCAATGAAGATATGAGTCATGCTATTCAGGGCCCCTCAAGATGGAGAGGTCAAAATGAAGAGTTCTGACAAAACACGGTCCACTGGAGGAGGAAATTGCAACCTCCTCCAGTATTCTGGCCTAGAGAACCCCATGGACAGTATGAAAATGCCAAAAGATATGACACAGGAAGATAATCATTGAAGGTGCCCAATAAACTAATGGGGAAGACCAGAGGGCAATTATTAGTAGCTCCTGAAAGAATGAAGCAACTGAGCCAAAGCAGGAATGACATCAGATGCTGATGCATCTGGTGGGGAAAGCTCATGGCTCAGATCATAAACTCCTTATTGCAAAATTCAGTCTTAAATGCAAGTAGGGAAAACCATAACCAGTCAGGTATGAGAAAAATCAAATGCCTTATGAAGGTGATGAATAGATTCAAGGGAGAATCTGGTAGACAGAGTACCCAAAGAACTGTGGAGGTTTATAAAAATATAAGGAGGCAGTGACCAAAAGCACCCCCAAGAAAAAGAAATGCAAGAAAGCAAAGTGGTTGTCTTAGGAGCCTTTACAAATAGCTGAGGAAAGAAGAGAAGCAAAAAGCAAGGGACAGAGGGAAAGATATACCCACTGAATGCAGAGTTTCAGAGAATAGGAAGGAGAGATAAGAAAGACTTCTTAAAAGAACAGTGCAAAGAATCAAGGAAAGCAACAGAATGGGAAAGACTAGAGAGCTCATCAAGAAAATTAAAAATATTAAGTAAACATTCCATGCAAAGGATAGAAATGGTAAGGACCTAATAGAAGAAGAAGAGACTAAAAAGAGGTGGCAAGAATATACAGAAGGACTTTAAGAAAAAGGTTTTAATGACCCAGATAACCACAATGATGTGGTCACTCACCTAGAGTAGGATATCCTGGATTATGAAGTCAAGTTGGTGGTAGGAAGCTTTGTTATGAATAATACTACTAGAGGTGATGGAATCCCAGCTGAACTCTTTCAGTCAGTTCAGTTCAGCTGCTCAGTCATGTCCGACTCTCTGCAGCCCTATGAACCACAGCATGCCAGGTCTCCCTGCCCATCACCAACTCCCAGAGTTTACTCAAACTCATGTCCTTTGAGTCAGTGATGCCATCCAACCATCTCATTCTTTGCCGTACCCTTCTCCTCCTGCCTTCAATCTTTCCCAACATCAGGGTCTTTTCAAATAAGTCAGTTATTTACATCAGATGGCCAAAGTATTGCAACTTTAGCTTCAGCATCAGTCGTTCTAATGAATGCTCAGGACTGATATCCTATAGGATGGACTGGTTGGATCTCCTTGCTGTCCAAGGGACTCTCAAGAATTTTCTCCAACACCACAGTTCAAAAGCACCAATTCTTCAGTGCTGTCTAGGATGGTCATAACTTTCTTCCAAGGAGCAAGCGTCTTTTAATGTCATGCCTGCAGTCACCATCTGCAGTGATTTTGGAGTTCCCCCAAAATAAAGTCTCCCACTGTTTCCATTGTTTCCCCATTTATTTACCATGACGTGATGGGGCCAGATGCCATGATCTTAGTTTTCGGAATGCTGAGCTTTAAGCCAACTTTTTCACTATCCTCTTTGAATTTCATCAAGAGGCTCTTTAGTTCTTCTTCAATCTCATGTGGTGTCATGTGCATATCTAATGTTACTGATATTTCTCCTGGCGATCATTATTATAGCTTGTGCTTCATCCAGTCCAGCTTTTCTCAGGACTCACTCTGCATACAAGTTAAATAAGCAGGGTGACAATATACAGCCTTGACATACTCTTTTTCCTATTTGGAACCTGTCTGTTTTAATTGTCCATTTGTAATTGTTGCTTCCAGACCTGCATACAGATTTCTCAGAAGGCAGGTCAGGTGGTCTGGTCTCTTGAAGAATTTTCCATAGTGTGTTGTGAGCCATACAATCAAAGGCATTTGGCATAGTCAACACAGCAGAAGTAGATGTTTTTCTGGAACTCTCTTGATTTTTTGATGATCCAAAGCATGTTGACAATTTGACCTCTGGTTCCTCTGCCTTTTCTAAAACTAACTTGAACATCTGGAAGTTCACAGATCAAGTGCTTTTGAAGCCTGGCTTGGAGAATTTTGAGTGCTACTTTGCTAACATGTGAGATGAGTAAAATTGTGTGATACTTTGAGCATTCTTTGGCATTGCCTTTTTGGGATTGGAATGAAAACTGACTTTTTCCAGTCCTGTGGCCACTGCAGAGTTTTCCAAATTTGCTGGCATGTTGAGTGCATCACTTTCACAGCATCATCTTTTAGGATTTGAAATAGCTCAACTGGAATTCCATCACCTCCACTAGCTTTGTTCGTAGCGATGCTTCCAAAGGCCCAGTTAACTTCACATTCCAGGATGTCTGGCTCTAGGTGAGTGATCACACCATCATAATTATCTGGGTCATGATCTTTATTGTATAGTTCTTCTGGTATACTTGGCACCTCGTTTTAATATCTTCTGCTTCTGTTAGGTCCACACCATTTCTTTCCCTTATTGTGCTCATCTTTTCTAAAGTGTTTCCTTCAGTTCAGTTCAGTTCAGTCGCTCAGTCATGTCCGACTCCTTGCGACCCCATGATTTGCAGTGTGCCAGGCCTCCCTATCTATCACCAACTCCCAGAGTCTACCCAAACCCATGTCCATCAAGTCGGTGATGCCATCCAGCCACCTCATCCTCTGTCACCCCCTTCTCCTGCCCCCAATCCTTCCCAGCATCAGGGTCTTTTCCACTGTGTCAAATCTTCCCATGAGGTGGCCAAAGTACTGGAGTTTCAGCTTCAACATCAGTCCTTCCAATGAACACCCAGGACTGATTTCCTTTAGGATGGAATGGTTGGATGTCTTTGCAGTCCAAGGGACTCTCAAGAGTCTTCTCTAACACCACAGTTCAAAAGCATCAATGCTTTGGTGCTCAGCTTTCTTCACTGTCCAACATTCACATCCTTACATGACCACTGGGAAAACCATAGCCTTGACTAGATGGACCTTTGTTGGTAAAGTAATGTCTCTGTTTTTAAATATGCTGTCTAGGTTGGTCATAACTTTCCTTCTAAGGAGTAAGCGTCTTTTAATTTCATGGCTGCAGTCACCATCTGCAGTGATTTTGGAGTCCAGAAAAATAAAGTCTGACACTGTTTCCACTGTTTCTCCATTTATTTGCCATGAAGTGATGAGATGAGATTCCATGATCTTAGTTTTCTGAATGTTGAGCTTTAAGCCAACTGTTTTCACTCTCCTCTTTCACTCTCATCATGAGGCTTTTTAGTTCCTCTTCACTGTCTGCCCTAAGGGTGGTATCATCTGCATATCTGAGGTTATTGATATTTCTCCTAGAAGTCTTGATTCCAGCTTGTGCTTCTTCCAGCCCAGCATTTCTCATGATATACTCTGCATATAAGTTAAACAAGCAGGGTGACAGTATACAGCCTTGATGTACTCCTTTCCCAATTTGGAACCCTTCTGTTGTTCCATGTCAAATTCTAACTGTTGCTTCTTGACCTGCCTACAGATTTCACAGGAGGCAGGTCAGGTGGTCTGGTATTCCCATCTCTTTAAGAATTTTTAACAGTTTATTGTGATCCACATATTCAAAGGGTTTGGCATAGTCAATAAAGCAGAAATAGATGTTTTTCTGGAACTCTCTTGTTTTTTCGATGATCCAGCAGATGTTGGCAATTTGATCTCTGGTTCCTCTGCCTTTTCTAAAAACAGCTTGAACATCTGGAAATTCACAGTTCACTTATTGCTGAAGCCTGGCTTGGAGAATTTTGAGCATCACTTTACTAGCGTGTGAGATGAGCGCAATTGTGCGATAGTCTGAGCCTTCTTTGGCATTGCCTTTCTTTGGGTGTGGAATGAAAACTGACCTTTTCCAGTCCTGTGGCCACTGGTGAGTTTTCCAAATTTGCTGACATATTGAGTGCAGCACATTCACAGCATCATCTTTCAGGATTTGAAATAGCTCAACTGGAATTCCATCACCTCCACTAGCTTTTTTTGTAGTGATGCTTCCTAAGGCCCACTTGATTTCACATTCCAGGATGTCTGGCTCTAGGTGAGTGATTACACCATTGTGTTTATCTGAGTCATGAAGATCTTTTTTGTACAGTTCTTCTATGTATTCGTGCCACCTCTTCCTAATATCTTCTGCTTCTGTTAGGTCCATATCATTTCTGTCCTTTACCAAGCCCATCTTTGCATGAAAGATGATATCTCTAGGTTTCTTGAAGAGATCTCTAGTCTTTCCCATTCTGTTGTTTTCCTCTATTTCTTTGCATTGATCACTGAGGAAGGCTTTCTTATCTTTCCTTGCTATTCTTTGGAACTCTGGATTCAAATGGGTATATCTTTCCTTTTCTCCTTCGCTTTTCACTTCTCTTCTTTTCACTGCTATTTTTAAGGCCTCTTCAGACAGCCATTTTGCTTTTTTGCATTTCTTTTCCATTGGGATAGTCTTAATCCCTGTCTCCTTTACAATGTCACAAACCTCCGTGCATAGTTCATCAGTCACTCTGTCTACCAGATCTAGTCTCTTAAATCTATTTCTCACTTACATTGTGTAATCATAAGGGATTTGATTTAGGTCATACCTAAGTGGTCTAGTGATTTCCCCTACTTTCTTCAATTTAAGTCTGAATTTGGCAATAAGAGTTCATGATCTAAGCCACAGTCAGCTCCTGGTCTTGTTTTTGCTGACTGTATAGAGCTTCTCCATCTTTGGCCTCAAAGAATATAATAAATCTGGTTTCGGTATTGACCATCTGGTGATGTCCATGTGTAGAGTCTTCTCTTGTGTTGTTGGAAGAAGGGGTTTGCTATGACCAGTGCATTCTCTTAGAAAAACTCTATTAGCCTTTGCCCTGCTTCATTCTGTACTTCAAGGCCAAATTTTCCTGTTACTCCAGGTGTTTCCTGACTTCTTACTTTCACATTCCAGTCCCCTATAATGAAAAGGACATCTTTTTTGGGTGTTAGTTCTAAAAGATCTCGTAGGTCATCATAAAACAGTTCAGCTTCAGCTTCTTCACCATTACTGGTTGGGGCATAGGCTTGGATTACCATGATATTGAATGGTTTGCCTTGGAAACAAACAGAGATCATTCTGTCATTTTTGAGATTGCACCCAAGTACTGCATTTCGGACTCTTTTGTTGACCATGAGGGCTACTCCATTTCTTCTAAGGGATTCCTGCCCACAGTAGCAGATATAATGGTCATCTGAGTTAAATTCCCCCATTCCAGTCAAGTGTTTCCTTGGTATTTCTAATTTTCTTGAAGAGATCTCAAGCCTTTCCCATTCTATTGTTTTCCTGTATTTCTTTGCACTGATCACTGAGGAAGACTTTCTTGTCTCTCCTTGCTATTCTCTGGTACTCTGCATTCAAATGGGTATCTTGTTCCTTTTCTCCTTTGCCATTAGCTTCTCTTCTTTTCTCAGCTATTTGTAAGGCCTCCTCAGACAGCTATTTTACTTTTTTGCATTTCTCTTTCTTGGGGATGGTCTTGATCACTGCCTCCTGTACATCATCATCCTTTGTCTGTAGTTCTTCAGGCACTCTGTCAGATCTAATCCCTTGAATCTATTTCTGCTGTATAAGGGACTTGATTTAGGTTATACCTGAATGGCCTAGTGGTTTTCCTTACTTTCTTAAATTTAAGTCTGAATTTGGCAATAAGGAGTTCATGATCTTTGCCACAGTCAGCTCTTGGTCTTGTTTTTCCTGACTGTACAGAGCTTCCTATCTATCTTCAGCTTCAAAGAATATAATCATCTATTTCGGTATTGACCATCTGGTGATGTCAATGTGTAGAGTCTTCTCTAGTGTTTTTGGAAGAGAGTGTTTGCTATGACCAGTGAATTCTCTTGGCAAAACTCTGTTAGCCTTTGCCCTTCTGCATTCTGTACTCCAAGGTCAAATTTGCCAGTTACAACAGGTATCCCTTGACTTCCTACTTTTGCATTCCAGTCCCCGATTATGAAAAAGACATTTTTTTTTTTTGGCTGTTAGTTCTAGAAGGTCTTGTAGGTCTTCATAGAACTGTTCAACTTCAGCTTCTTCAGCATTACTGGTCGGGGCACAGACTTGGATTACTGTGATATTGAATGGTTTGCCTTGGAAATAAACAGCGATCATTCTGTCAGTTTTGAGATTGCATCCAAGTACTGCATTTTGGACTCTTCTGTTGACTCTGATGGCTATTCCATTTCTTCTAAGGGATTCTTGCCCACAGTGGTAGATATAATAGTCATCTGAGTTAAATTCACCCACTTCAGTCCATCTTAGTTTGCTGATTCCTAAAATGTTGATGTTCACTCTTGCCATCTTCTGTTTCATCACTTCTAATTTACCTTGATTCATGGATCTAACATTCCAGGTTCCTAGGCAATATTTTTCTTTACAGTATTGGACTTTACTTCCATCACCAGCCACACCCACAATTGGGTGTTGTTTTTACTTTGGTTCCATCTCTTCATTCTTTCTAGAGTTATTTTTCCACTGTCCTCAGGAAGAATATTGGGCCACTACTGACCTGGGGAGTTCATCTTTCAGTGTCCTATTTTTTCTTTTTTGCCTTTTCATACCAGAGAAGGGAATCACAAACCACTTCAGTATTCTTTCCCCTTCCTGCTGCTGTTGCTGCTAAGTCGCTTCAGTTGTGTCCGACTCTGTGCGACCCCATAGACCGCAGCCTACCAGGCTCCTCCAGCCCTGGAATTCTCCAGGCAAGAACATTGGAGTGGGTTGCCATTTCCTTCTCCAATGTATGAAAGTGAAAAGTGAAAGTGAAGTCGCTCAGTCATGTCCCACTTGAAAATACATACAGTTGGGTCATGTTTTTTGATTCATGCGGATAATATCCATCTTTTAACTGATTCAGTTAAACCATTTATATTCAAAATGGTTATTGATACAGTTGGTTTTAATCTAGAATTTTATATTACTATTTTTTCTCTCATTTATTAGCATATCATTATACTTTTTTCATCTTCTTTTTTTTTGTGGTTGCCCTAGAGTTTACAAAATGCATTTATAACTAATTAGTTCAAATCAACTTTCAAACAACACTGTATCACTTCACATGTGTGTGAATATCTTCTAACAACAAAATAATTCTAATTCCTTCCTCTTGTCCTTTGTACCATTGCTTTCTTTCATTTCAAATAAATATGGACATATACATGTAAATATGTGATTGATACATTATTGCTAATACTATTTTGAACAAACTGCTTTCTGTTAGATCAATTAAGAATAAAAAAAGTAAATGCTTTTTTATACTTTGATTATTCCTTCTTTGATACTCTTCCTTTTTAATGTAGACCAAAGTTTCTGACTTACTGTTTTTCTTCTCTCTGAAGAGCTTCTTTCAATGTTTGCAAGGTAAGGGCAGGTCTGGTGGCAACAAATTCACTCAAGTTTTTTGTTGTTGTTGTTTGTTTCTCTGAGAATGTCTTTATTTCTCTTCACTTATGAAGGGTAATTTCACAGGGAACAAAATTCTACTTTCACCAGGTTTTTCCTCTTGTTGACTAAAAAATTAGTCACAACCTGAAAGTAGAGTTATCTTATTTGGTGAGAATGTTAAGAACTCTGAATGGTGGGATATAGCATCTCAATAACTCTGAGAAAACTGGTTCAAGGAGGTGGATGGGGGAGAAAGGCTATAAACAAGTTTTCAACAAAGGGAGCAGACAGTCTCAACATCAAAGATTATTGTGAGGTAAGGAAAAGATCAAGTATCAAGTTAAGGAATTTATTGTTCTATCTGGAAAGATGCAAGCCTCTGGGTTCACTGAATTCATGCTTTTCATATGCACCTCAGCTATCTGGGGCCAAATCTTGTTTCCTTGTTCACCTTAAAGAGTGGCAGATATAGCAAATGGTTGCTTCTTGTATTCAGTCCCCACTTCCCAAATCCTCAGCAGTCACCATGGAGAATGTGGCATCTGCTGGATTGAAGTTTTGGGAGCCCTCATTCACATTTGGAGGCCAGAAATCACTTACGGCTGTGACACTTCTTGCCAACCAATATGGCAGGGAATATTTCATTTCACACTCTAAACACCGCAGTCCAACCTCTTCTTACTCTTATAATTTCTGAGGAAAAATTGGATATAATGCTTATCTTTATTCCTCGGAAGATAAATTTTTTCCCTAGCTTTTTATCAGGAATTTTTCCTTAACTTTAATTTTCTGTTGTTTGAAAATAATATGCTGAGGTGTTGTTTTCTGGCATTTCTCCTGCTTGATGTTTTTCTGAGCTTCCTGGAGCTATAGTTGGGTTTCTGACATTAATTTTGGCAAATTTCTAGTAATTGCTGTTTCAAATATTTCTTTTGTTCTTTCCTCTCCTTATTCTCCTTCTGATGTTCTCATTATTCATACGTTATACCTTTTGTGACTTCCCTGGTGGCTCAGATGGTACAGAATCTGCCCGCTATGCTGGAGACCCATGTGTGATTACTGGGTCAGGAAGATCCCCTAGAGAAGAAAATGACAACCCACCCCAGTATTCTTGCCTGAAGAATTCCATCAACAACTACCTCCTTTTCACCTTTCTAGGACTCTATTGATAGGTCCTCCATTTCAGAAACACCTTCCTCAGCTGCATCGAGTTTGCTAATAAGCCCATTGGAGACATTCTTTACTTGTCTTACAGTGTTTTTTATCTGCAGCATTTCTTTGCAGTTCTTTTTTAGGATTTCCACCTCCCTATTTCCATTGCCCATCTGTTATTGCATGCTATGCACTTCATCTATTAGAGCCCTGAGCATATTAATCACTATTATTTTAAATGCTCAATCTGATAGGTCCAGCATCCCTGCCATGTCTGGGAATGATGCTTGCTCAGTTTTTTCAGACTGTGTTTTTTGCCTTTTGTATGACTTGCAATTTTTTTTTTTCTTGATAGGGGACATAATGTACTGGGTAAAAGAAACAACAATAAATAGGCTTCTAGTAATATGCCTTTAAGGCGTGTTCTATAGTCCTGTTATCAGATCTGAGTGCTTTAGCTAGCCTTTGCCTCTAGACTGCAAACTTCACAAACGCTTTTCAGTTTTTTCCCCTCTAATGTGAGACAAGATGGCTAGAGTGGGCTGGATTTGGGTAAGTCCCTTGCCCATGCTTTTTGAAAGTGAAAAGAAAGTGCAGTCGTTCAGTCGTGCCCGACTCTTTGAGACATCCTGAACTGTAGTCCACCAGGCTCCTCGGTCCTTGGAATCTCCAGAGAGGAGTACTGGAGTGGGTAGCCATTCCCTTCTCCAGGGAACTTTCCCAGCCCAGGCATTGAACTCGGGTCTCCGGCATTGCAGGAGAATTCTGTATCATCTGAGCCACCAGGGAAGCCCACCCAAGTTTTTTCGACTCTGGTGATTCTCTTTTGCCCTCGGGGCAGCCTTGTTAAGAGAAACAGAGTGCTCCGGAGTGTTTCAGAATGGTTCCTTTTCCATTCTCCCTGTGGGAATCTGGCTGAGTTCCCTAGGCAAATCTCCCATTGTTGTCGCGGCCCTTGGGACTGGGTCCCCCTGGAGCTTTTAACTCTCATGGGTGTCTGCACTGAGACTCCAGCAAGTCTTTAACTCCAGCTCAGTTTCTCCTACCTGAGCCTTGGTTTCCATGGTGATCTCTGCATCCTCTCTGCTCCAACAAGGAACGGCTCCTGCGTTTACCTCTGAGTGTCTTGAACTTCAGGGGCCGTGGTTTCTCCAGTGTCTTCCCCTGTCTTATGGATTCAAGCGAGTTTTTAGTTTTCTTTTTTTCCTCTCATTTTGTTATTTATTTTGGAGTATCGCTGATTTACAGTGTTGCTCTAGTTTCAGGTGACTAGCAAAGTGATTCGGTTTTATGTATATGTATATATATATACACACATATATCCACTCTTCTTCAGATTTTTTTCCCACATAGGTCATTACAGAGTATTGAGTAGAGTTCCCTGTACTCTAAAGTAGGTCCTTATTAGTGCTCTATTTTATATATAGTTGTGTGCATATGTCAAGCCCAATCTCTCAATTTCTTCCTCCCCCACCATCAATTGATAAAGATATTTACCTTTATTAGGATGGAGTGGCAACTTCTAAGTTCCTCACAAATGAAACTGGAAATAGGACACACAGCTTTACACTTTATAGTATTCTAATACATATGTCTTTTCTTCTTATCTAGGAAGAAAGAAAAAAAAAAAAGGCTTGTCTTTTTGACTTCCCCACTTAAGGTAGACACTAGCCTGTTAGAAGCAGTGCTCTTCCGAGACCAGCCATTTACCTTCATAGCCAAAAATAGATATCCTAAGAGCCAACATAATAATTGCAGAATGAAGCCGTCCGGAATGGGCAGCCTTGGCACAGATGCAGATTAAATGTTTCAGTCCAAAGATCCTAATACCATGGACAATGATCATGAGATACTGATTGTAAATGTATTAATTCACAAGTCACAATTCTAATTATCAGTTTGCCACTGTGCCCCAGTCTATGGAAAGATACAATTTATGTCTTTCTGCAAAGACCTAAAAACAGCATCCCTTTATCATGCCTTTCCATGTATACTGTAACATATACAAAATAGCATCCTTGAAAATTAGCATTATGTGCCACTATGGTGGAAAAAGAAAACAGACTATACAATTATTTTAAATGATGTTGTCAAGTTGCAAATAAAATAAAATTATAAATTTATTTCAGTTGATCTTAAAATGAATATTGGATATTAAAATGCAGCTCTGAGATAATGATTATGATGATGTAGCTTTTTTCATTTATTTAATGGATTGAATCTTTTTCCACTATTTTTGCCTTCTGAAGCCAGGAAAGGAATACGTTTTTCTCTTTACTGGCAATTAACTGAATGTATAATTTTGAATAATCATTTATAATTATTTCTTGGGCATGCTCCCAAACCTTTCATCCAGTTCCAAAAACCTAGCATATGTGCTGTGCTTTTGAAGTTAAGTTAGAAGTAGAAGTGTTTACAATATGGAGATTGGCAATCATTCCACTTGAAATAAGACCAGGACTTGCACTGTGCCATGCAGATGTCAACAAAGCAAAATACACCTCTGATAAATTCAGCAGCATACCATTTTACAGAAGTGGTAGCAGTCATCCTCTGCCAAACCTGTCTGCAATGGTCAAGATAGAAAATATGACCATCGAGTCATTAAAATGTAATATTCTTTCTGTGGGTGAGAGTCACTAAATTCCATACCAACGAAAACTATAACAACAGAATTATTAAGATATGATCTCTTGGATTAATCAGATCCAGATTTTCTTTTATTTCACTACTTACTTTTAGGGTAATTTGGGTAAGTTATTGAATGCTCTGATCTTTAGCTTCATTGCCTGTAAATGGGGGTCAGCAAAGTTTCTCTACGTAGGGTCAGAGAGTGACTGTTTCAGCCTTTGCTGGCCATAGGGTCTCTGTCACACAACTACTCAACTCTGACTTGTAGAGCAAACTCCCTCATAGACAGGATGCACACAAGTGGATGTCACTGTGTTCCAAAGAAACTCTATTTCCAGGTATGCAATTTTAATTTCATATAACTTTCACATGTCACAAATTATTATTCTTCCCTTTATTATGTTTCAACCACTTAAACATTTAAAATTCATCCTTAGTTCATGGACCACAGAAAAACAGATGGCAGGCATACTCATGGGCCATAGTTTGCCAAATCCTGATCCATAAAGTGGGAATCATTTTTCTAGTTACCTTATGGAGTTATGATGAAGTATAAGAGAGAGAGTAAAGTTCTTAGCTCCATATTGGCCTTTACAATTTTCATTCAAGTAAGTGTGGTTTGTAGAGAGCAGTCATCCTGGAAGTTAATGCATATTTTTAATTCTACTGTAACTCAGAAGGATTTTGTGTACCACTTTGGGAAGTGGCTTAAGAGACTGCATTAGACCCTCCTACTTTCTGAGAACCCTGACAGCGGGCAGCAGCAGGAAGGACAGCACAAATGCACCAGAGGAAGTCAGAGGCTTAGCTGGGTAGCCAGCCCCTTAGCATTATAGAGCTTGGCTAATCCCAGGTTGCAGACAGGCTAGCAATAATGCTGAGGAAATCTAATTTAGTGGGGTGAACAAAGTAGCAGGGATCACACACATCAAGAAGTGTCCAAGTCAGTGAGTCATTAATACAAAATTTTCTCATTATGAATGCATTCAGAATTACTCCATTGAGCAGAGATTTACGGCAAGGATGCATATCCAATGGGGGATGTATGTGTTAAACTCAAAAATGAAGCATTAAACAAAGAGACACTGATTGATCTTGGCTGTGACAATACACATTTGAGTTTTCGTTGCTGAACAAGGGACCCTGCCTACCAAGTTTACAGCACTAAAAATTATTCCACTGATGAATAATATTGGTCCTGATAGCTCAAGGTAGAGAATATTGATATTGATTAATTCAGGAGAGATTGTAGGGATTTAACGCTAAAAATACACAGGCCAAGCAGTATACTGTCATTTGCACATATAACATTTCATTAAATCTCTTACTCAACAATTCACAATATGTACTCCCATTTTATAGAAAGTAAGTGGTAGAGTCAGATATAATCTATCTGAACCCAAGTCCCATTCTCTGTTATAGCATCAAGGAGAGATTTTTTTTTTCTTAAAGTGAGTGTGTGAGTGAGTGATAGTCACTCAGTCATGTCTGACCCCCTGCAACCCCATGAACCACATCTGCCAGGCTCCTCCTTCCATGGAATACTCCAGGCAAGAATACTGGAGTGGGTTACCATTTCCTTCTCCAGTTTCTCTTAAATGTCCCTGTTAACATTGTTCAACATTTGATAAACTAGCAAAAAGTTCACTAGCAGATCTGAGCTGGTTCAGTGGAAGAACCCAAAGTTTCCAGGATGAAGGCAGTGCTTTTTCAGACTCACTTGGACTTCCTTGTTTTCTAACATGCCATTCCTCTGGTGTCTGGGAAACTTCCATTATTGCAAATACTGTGGGGTGTTTGTGCCAACTCCTACTTCTCCATAAATATGTAAAGTATTACAGGCAGTGGCGTCTCTGCCAGGAAGCTAATGAAGCATGGGGCCCTCTCCACAGTGGGTGTGGAGAGTGGCTAGCAGCATGGCATGTTTCCCAGCATGGGTAGCACCCTCTGTCCCATGATGGCTTCCCTGGGCATTGGATAGGCCAATAAACCAGCAGCTTTACCTCCAAAAATTAGATATCTACAAGGTAGTTCTCATCATGCATCTGGACCCCATCTTTGCCTTAAAGAAGAAGGAATCAGTTTAGCGATGTTCCCTGCTCAGAAGTTACCAAGACCAAGATTCAAGACTACATCATGCCCTCTAAACCAAAAGCCTGATGCAGGATGGCATGGCAAGAGATGTGGGCACACAGAGGAGGTGGCCAGGCTGGACCAGGAGCTGATGCAAGTGGCTCTCTCATGACTTGCCCCATGCAAGAAGCACTCTGGAAATAGGCATGGCATTATCAACAAAGAAATGGAACATAGGAAGACACTTTGAAATCAATGGTTTTCAAAACCACACCTGACTTTCCATCGACCATGCCAGAGGAGCAACTGAATATTATCTTTCTATTCTCTTTTTAGAAAAGACATTATAATTTTCACAGGAAGAGGTAGTCAAAGAATATGCACTAAAAATTACATGAAATAAAATATTAGACAGCTGTATCAGGTTGTTAATAATACTGATGTGTTATTTTTCTACATTTTGTGATAATTGGTAGTTTAACTTTTTTAAAAAAACTTTGTTGAGATTTCTTCTATAATTTATAATAAATATGTACTTTTATCCCTTATTTTTATTCATACTCATATAATGTTTTCCTTAAGTTAGGGATGCAAAAATTGAATATGCTTCAAGTACCACAAAACCTTAATCAGCCAAGGGTGAGATTCTTCTTTTGGCATGCAGTGGTGCCCAGTCCAAGACTGCTCCTCTGCTACATAGACATAGTGTCTACTGTACTACAGTTGTCTGGTCATTTCATCATAGATATTTTTCTCACACTGTGCATTGCTAATAGTGTGGTTGTGTCCAGTGCCCATGTATTCCTTGCCTTAATCACAAATGACTTGGAAATGGCCAATACTGAATTTGCATATGGGAAGCATTTTATCAACTGTGATCAAGAGCATGTTATGTGATCTCTCAAAATCTACTTTTTAAGAATATAATAATGTGAATTGTTGTTGCTGTTGTTCAGTCACCCAGTCATGTCTGATTATTTGCGACCCCATGGACTGCAGCACGCCAGGCCTCCCCGTCCCTTATCATCATCTGAAGTTTGCCCAAGTTCATATCCATTTCATCAGTGATGCCATCCGGCCATCTTATCCTCTGATACCCTCTTCTCCTTCTGCCCTCAATCTTTGCTAGCATCAGGGACTTTTCCAATGAGTCAGCTGTCACATCAGATGAGGATATGAGTTGTATTGAGCATTAAATAAAATTGTGTTGGGGTAGTTCCTGGCTTACAGGAGAATATCAGTGGTACCTAATGTAGTGTTTATCAACATTGTCTTTATTGTACAGACCTATGAGAGGCAGAGACTAGTTTGGAGTCTCATTTTTTGGAAATTTACGTTGTCAACAAAATCTTCCTATTAAGGGTAACAAGATGAAAGCAGTAAGACATCAAACATTAGTTGGAGCTGTGTTTGATGGAAATGAAGTGTGTTCACCGAGTGAAGTGTGGCAGTGAAGTGATTCATCCACTGGTTCTGAAGGCAACTCAGTCCTTTACTAGAGAGAGTCCTAAACACACAGGATTCAGATGCAACTTCATGGAATGTTTATCTCTCCATGGCAGCTGCTTTGGCAGGGTTCCCACAAACACAGTACAGTAAGTCCCCTGCATACACATCTTCAAGTTGTGAACTTTTAAAGTTGTAAACACACATTCTCACATTCGTACATGTAAGTTAGTTCACATGTGTGGGATCCATTCTCACGTGTGTGCACCCCCTACAAGTGGCTGTGCTTTTGTGAACTTTACTGTACAATACTGTACCTAGTACAGGAGCACAGTATCTAGTAGCCCAGGATGTCCAGAAGTAAGCATGAAAGCAGTGGTGATGCAGCTGGTACTACTGTACTTTGCAAGGTCCAGTACTGTGAGATTAAAAACGTTCTTGTCTACTGAATCCAAATGTCTGTTCTCTATGTCTGTGTCTCCTTTGCTGCCCTGCACATAGGATCGTAGGAGAAGCTGGGGTGATTTGAGAGAATAGCACTGATGCACATACATTACCATAGGTTAAATAGACAGCCGGTGGGGTCTTGATGGATGACCAAGCCAGTGCTCTGTGATAAGCTGGAGGGATGGGGTGGGGACGGAGGTGGGAGGGGAGTCCAGGAGGGAGGGGACACATGTATGCCTGTGGCTGGTTCATGTTGATGCATGGCAAAAACCATCACAGTAAAGTGATTATCCTCCAATTAAGATAGATAAATAAAAGTAAAGTTTAAAAACGTTTTATTTATTTCTTTATCTATTTATTTTATGCTCTAAACCTATTGTAGTGCAGTGTTATATAGCCTATGGTGTTAGTTGGGTATCTGGGATAATTTTGTTGGACTTGTATGCCAACTGGACTGACAAACATGCTCTTGGACAGAACTTGTTCATATAGGTAAGGGGACCTATATGCACCTTATCATATCTAAAACTAAATCGGACTCAACCCATAGACATCTGCTTGGTTTTTTTCTGCTCCTTTGATTAGAAGTCAGGAGGAGTTGGGTTCATTCCGCCAGACACACCTTAGTCATAAGACAACACAATAAAACCTAGAGCCTGACCAGCATCTTGTAAGAATAAGTACAAGTAATTTTAAGTTTCTGGAAAGAAAACTATTTTATAAATTCAAGAAATCCTTGTATCTAACTTTCTTTCTGATGGTTTGTTAAAATAGAGTTTGAAATAGAAAAGAACAAAGATCAGCCCTTTCATTATGTACAAAAGTAACATTCAATTTTACTTTGTTTAAAATTATGTCTGAATTTGTACTTAATGATTTAAAAACCCACATTCTTTTTGAGTAGTTGAATAAAACTCACATTTGCATTTGTACAAAATTTAAAAATATCTCAGAATTATTGATAATATGCATGTCATTTGTTTGAATGATTTTTTCTGTAGTTGTAGCTAGTTAATAATGTCTTTCAGTCGGTTGAATTAACATATCCATTTTCTTTGATAAGTTTTGTATCTTCTAGCGGATATAATTTTCCATCAATTTCTCTAGCAATAAATATACAAAAAGACAATTTTCATATTTTAACGTCATAGATGAATGTATGCATACAACAAACAAATAAAACACAAGAAAGCCAAACCAGCATCCCACTGTTGAAAAATATTGAAAATAGTTTATTTATTGGGCATTTTCATATTCATTTTTACAAAAATCAATTCAATTTCTAAAGACAGAGATAACTGTTTCTTTGAAATATGAAAGAAAGTTATAATACATGATTTAAAATAGTTCTTATAATTTCTTTCTCTACATAGTTTATATTTGAACTTCATAATTACATCTTTAAGAATCCATCAGGGAAACTATGCTCCCTGAAGTAATGTTCTAAGTTTAATAAATCTTCAATTCTCAAACTGTGTTTGAGAATGACTCAAAAGAGAGAGATCTCCAGGTGGTTCTCATACAACTAAATTTTGAGAAACAATTGTACTATGGTAATTGCCAGATTTGAGCAGTTACCTGTCATGATTTCTTCTTTTCTCACATTTTTTTTTTTAGCTTTACTGAGGTATAATTGGCAAAAAAATTATAGGATAGTTAAAGTATATTATGTGATGAATTGATATACATATATATTTTGAAAGAATTCCTCCCATCATTTTAATTAACACATCCATCATCCACATATTTACCTGTTTATGTGTGTTTGAGAACACCAAAGTTCTACTCTCTTAGCAAATTTTAGTTATGCGATAGTGTTATCAATACAGTCACCATGTTATACATTAGATCCTTGGCCCTTATTCATCTTAAAAATGAAAGTTTTTACCCTTTTACCAAATGCTCCCTGTTCCTTCAATGCTTAGTCCCTGTCAACTGCTTTCTTACTGTTTCTGTGAGTTTGACTTTTTAGTTTATCTTTTTAGATGCCACATGTAAGTGATACATGTATGATACATGTATGGTATCACTTACATGTATCTGTCTGACTTATTTCACTTAGCATAATGTCCTTGAGTTTTGTTCACGTTGTTGCTAATGACAAGATTTCCTATTTTAAAACGTTGAGTAATGCGTTAATACATATACTGCATTTTCTTATTCATTCATCTGTAGGAGGACACGGGTTGCTTGCAGACCTTGGCTATTGTGAATAATGTTGCTGTGAACATGAGAATACAAATATCTCCTTAAGATAATGATTTTAGGATACATACCCAGATGTGGGATTTCTGGGTTTTATATGGTAGTTATATTTATAATTTCTTGGGGAATCTTCGCACTGTTTTCCATAGTATGTGTACCAGTTTACCTGCCCACCAAGACTGTATCAGTGCTCCACATCCTCACCAGCATTTGAGTTTTTGTTTGATGTGCATTTCCCTGATACAGTGGTGTTGATTAGTGGTGTTGAGCATTTGTCTATATGCCTGTTGACCACTTGATTTTCTTCTTTCAAAGAATATCTATTTACATCTTTTGCTTTCTATTTTATTGGGTTATTCATGTTTCTTCAATTGAATTATATGAGCTCCTTATATATGTTGGCTATTAATTCCTTATCAGATATGAAGTTTACAAATATTTTCTCCCATTTCATAGACTGCCTTTTTATTTTCCTTGCTGTGCAAAAGCTTTTTACTTTGATGTAGTTCTGCTTGTTTATTTTTGCTCTTTTTTTGGCCTTTCCTTTTTGTATACAATCCAGTGACTCATTACTAAGACCAATGTCAAGGAACTTACCACCCCTCCTTATTTTCTTCTAGAAATTTTGCATTTCAGGTCTTGCCTTTGTGTTTTCAATCCATTTTGCATTGATCATTTTGTATGTGGATGTCCAGTTTTCTCAACACTATTTATTATAGCGACTGTACTTCACTCATTCTGTGCTTTTTTTGTGCTCCTGTCAAAGATTATTTGACCATTAGTTGTGTGTTAATTTTGGGGCTCTTGATTCTGTTCCATTGACCTGTGTCTCTTTTTTTATGCCAGTACCATACATTTTGATTGCTATAATTTGATATATAGTCTGAAATCAGGCAATATGATGCCTCCAGCTTCACTCTTCTTTCTCAAGATTACTTTGGTTATTTGAGATCTTTGGGGGTTCCATACAAAATTTAGGGCTGTTTTTTTCTATTTCTATGAAAAATGCCATTGGAATTTTGATAGGGATTACATTGCATCTATAGATAATTTTGGTAGTATTGGCCTTTTAGCAATATGAATTCCTCTAATTCTTGAAAATGAAATATCTTTCCATTTATTTGCGTATTTAATTTCTTTCATGAATGTCATCAGTGTACACATCTTTCTCCTCTTGGATTAAATTTATTTCTAAGTATTTTACTTTTTTCTTGATGCTATTGTAAACACTTCGGATAGTTTGCTGTTGATTTACAAAAATGCAACTGATTCTCCTATACTGATTATAGATTGACTTAGAAACTGGACCCTCAGGCAGCAAAAGGGAAAGCTCATACTTAATTAAGCCCCTTCCCCCTTCCAGGGAGAAACTGGGAGGAGGGTGTTTTTTGCCTGGTTTCTCTGTGCTGGCCTTAGGTGTAAGAGAAGATGGGTAGACAAGTGGTCAGGGAACCTGGGGGCCCATTCCTAAGAGGGCAGCTTCAAAAGCTGGGGTGTTTGACATGTGGGCTTCCCTCATAGCTCAGTTGGTAAAGAATTCACCTGCAATGCAAGAGACCTCAGTTCAATCCTTGGGCTGGGAAGATCTGTTGGAGAAGGGATAGGCTACCCACTCCAGTATTCTTGGGCTTACCATGTGGCTCAGCTG
The DNA here is from genome assembly GCA_007570785.1 of Antilocapra americana. Lineage (NCBI taxonomy): Eukaryota > Metazoa > Chordata > Mammalia > Artiodactyla > Antilocapridae > Antilocapra > Antilocapra americana. The sequence goes on from ML661334.1 coordinate 1,485,603, forward strand.
GTAAAGAATATGCCTGCAATGTAGGAGACCTTTCCTGGATCCCTGGGTTGGGAAGATTCGCTGGAGAAGGGAAAGGCTACCCACTCCAATACTCTGGCCTGGAGAATTCCATGGACTGTATAGTCCGTGGGGTCACGAAGAGCTGGACACGAGTGAGTGACTTTCACTTCACTCACCTGATGTGTGTACAGGCATTTTTCAGGGAGACACTGGAGACTTGGTTTTATTATTAGAGCAGGCTTCAAGAGGTGGAAGAAGTATCCACTGGCCTCCTGGTTATTAGGGAGGAAGCAGCCTGTCCTCAAATTAGATGCCTGCTAAGTTAGAAACCAGCCCTTAGGTAGCAGCTTTAAAAAAAATTGTAGATATACCTTTCTTAGGAAAAGATGGGGTGGGGAGTGAGTTTTTATTACCTGCTCTCTTTGCACTGATCCTTAGGGGAAGGAGCTGTGGAGAGAGCTCAGGCACCTAAGCCCTGCTCCACTGCTCCATTGTTTGGCTCAGTGCTGGGGGAGTTGGGTTAAACCTTGTTGGCCAGCAGGAAGAAGCAATCTGGGGATCGGTCTCTTAGGCAGCAGCTTTGAAAACTGGGATGCGGTTGTATGTTCAACCTCCTTCCAGGGATATTCTGGTGATTTGGAGCAGGCTGGAAGGGGAAGGCAGAAGTGTTTGTGGCCTTCCCAGGTCTCTGCGGAAGACTCTAGTCAGCCCGAAATGCCTGCTAAGTTAGAAGCCTGGCCTCAGGCAGAAGCTTGTACAGTTTGCAGATGACCCTCTTTCCAGGGTGAGAGGAGATTTTGGCTGTCCCCGATCCCTGAGGGTGGTAGGTGCTCAAGCACCTGAAGGAATTGACTCCTTTTTTCTTTCCTTTTTGATGTGTGCCATTTTTAAAGTCTTTATTGAAAGTGTTACAACTTTGCTTTTCTTTACATTTTGGTATTTTAGCTCTGAGGCATGTAGGATCTTAGTTCCCTGACCAGAGATCAAGCCCATACCCTTTGCATTGGAAAGTGAAGTCTTAACCACAGGCCAGCCAGGGACGTTCCCAGGAATTGACCCTTTATTTGCTACAATCACGTGGGTGTCACAGACACAAGCCTCCTTGTCAGTCAGAGCTAGGTGTTAGTGGAGCCCTTCCTACCAGTGAGTCTTAAAAGTTGGGGGCTCTAGATGCAGAATCCACATTCTGTCCTCTTCAAGGAGAATCTGGGGGTTGGGGACTGTGTTGGGTGAGTACGGGGACTTAAGGCAAGAGTGTGTCTCAGCATTTCCTGTCTGTTCCAACGTGGGTGTTTCATCACTCCTCTGATGTATAAGATCTGCTCAGCCAGTTCCTTGATTGTTCTGTGTGTATTTGTATATTCAGTGTGTTCATGGGAGGAAGAGCAGTCAGGTGTCCCCATGTTACTATCTTGCTTCACTCTCCATCTCTCATATTTTATTTGATAATAGATCATATCTACTTTCCCATGGTAAATTAGTGTCCACATTGTTTTCAGTCATTAAATTGTGTTTGACTTTTTGAGACCTCATGAACTGCAGCTCGCCAGGTTCCTCTGTCCTCCATTATCTCCTGGAGTTTGCCCACATTCATATTCATAGGTGATGCAGTCTAACCATCTCATCCTCTGCCACCCCCTCCACATTGCATCACTTATTTTACAGACATTGTTCTAGTAGTGCTGGAAAAAAATTACAAAGCAGGCACATTTTTTTCCCTAAGAAATAGATACAAGGAAATTATTGCAATACATATATTAGTGCCTTCCTTCACATAAAATGTGTTTCACAATGCTTGGCAGAGTCTTGTATTGGATCTGTTAAAAAGAAATCAAAATGAATTCAGTGAGGATACAAATATTGATGTGAGTAGGAGGTGTACTGAATGGCATGAATTATGTAGAAACAGGTTTGTCCTAAAGCTCTTTTTTTCTACGACAGTTAAACATAAAGATCCCATCAAAACAGTTACTGCAAGTTTAGGAGCATTGCATGGTCAGCTCAGAAAAGATTATCTTTTCTTAATGTTGCCAAGATGCTGCTCTCAGGTGCTTAGACTGACCTCTGAGACTCAAAGTAGAATCTCCAGGCTTGCAATTCTGTGTAAGGCAGGAGACAGAGGGCTGGTGGGAGAAAGTTTGGAACTCTGTTGAACTAATCTTGGGGTAAATGTATTTATAGTAACCAGGATGGGCTTCCCTGATAGCTCAGTTGGTAAAGAATCTGCCTGTAATGCAGGAGACCCCGGTCCAATTTCTGGGTCAGGAAGACAGAAGGGATAGGTTACTCACTCCAGTATTCATGGGCTTCCCTGTGTTTCAGTCAGTAAATAAGCTGCCTGCAATGCAAGAGACCTGCGTTCGATCTCTGCATTGGGAAGATCCCCTGGAGAGGGGAAAGGCTACCCACTCCACTCTGGCCTAGAGAATTCCATGGACTGTATAGTCCAATGAGTCGCAAAGAGTCAGACATGACTGAGCTACTTTCACTTTCAGGACTTGGTGTGCCCTGCTCATCAAGGTGTAAATGTTTCCTGCTCTGCCTGGCCTGATTTCCCCAATTTCTACTTCACAACCCACTTCCTTCCTAGGCTTAGTCCCTCCCTATGACCCTTAATGAGGCCCAAGCACCATGCCCTGTCCCTATAAGTAAACTATTTCTGGAAGGAATAAAAATCAATCAGATGATCAGCAAGGTATTTTCCTGCCCTTATGTACTTTTCTGTCTTGAGATTTGACTTGCTGGGCTGTAGTTGCCAAATACCTTTGCAGGATGGACCTGGTTAAGACTCAGTCTCCCTAACCCTCTACAGGCTGCAGCTGTGGTGTGGGGCATTGACTAAGCTAGGGTCAGATGTCAACTTTGTAAGAGAGCTTGTCAAACCTCTAGCCTTTGTTTCTTACTGAGATTCCAGCAAGCCCGAGTCATAATGATCTGAGTTAAATACGTGGAAAGATTATCTGAGTGAGTGAACATGACAAAGAAACTGGTCCTCCCATCTTCACTCACTTTGTGGAGCTCACAGAAAAGCCCTTAAACTGATTTCACAGGTTTTTCTGAGCTGGATATAGCCTCACAGCTCTTCTTAAGTTACTGCTATAGCAAACTATTATGCCATAAGAATTAGAGAAAATGGGCTTCCAGGTCAGTGATCCCAGGGCTCCTTGGATGGGCCACACAGATGCTCATAGACCTTTCCTGTGCATATTTTCTCCTAACCCAAGCATGGGCTCCAATACTTGTGTCATGTGGTTTTAGTTACTCCGAGGCATGTGGAAACTTCCTGGACCAGGGATCAAACCTGTGTTCCCTGCGTTGGCAGGTGGATTCTTAACCACTGGATCACCAGAGAAGTCCCTAAACTTCGCATTGACCACAAGGCTCTGCCCACCTGTCAACTCTCTGAGGACATTGGTGTCCATCTGCAACCACGCACCAGCTGGCCACTCAATCCCACAAAGGTTGCAAGTGACAAACTGAATTGAATCCCTGCTTGACCTTGATCTTGAGAGCCTGCACCCTGCGACTCTGCTCAGAGTCTCCACAGACACTTTGCCCACACCGAGGGGGATACCAAGGAACATCATCACAGACCTACCACTCTGATTCCAGCTAACATCCTCTTTCACCTGGATTTCTACAACAGCTTCCTTCCTGATCTCCCTGCTTCCACCCTTGGCCACTTGCAGTCAATTCTCTACTAGCAGTCAGAGCTAACCTTTGAAAACAATACCATGGGGAGCATTGTTTTCTATTTGGATTACTGTTGTATCCCAAGGGTCACAGACCATGCCTGATACATAGCAGAGATCAAGCCGTGAGCCTTTGGAGTGGGAACACTGACTCCAAGACCCTAAACTACTAGAGAATTAAACCTAGGGAGTGTCAAATAGTGAGAACTCACACAAAGGAAGCCACTTGAATACAAAACCTGGCATCACCCAATCACCAGTAGCACCCTGTGCAGGATGCCTCATCTAAACAACAAACAAAGCAAAAATACAAGCCCAGTCATCAGCAGACAGGATTACCACCTCATTTAGCCTTGCCCATCAGAAGAAAAACCAGCAAACAAAAACTCAGCACAAATCTGACTCCATACGAAGCTTTCACAAACCACTGGACAAACCTTAGGAGGGCAGAAACCAAAAGGAAGACAGAATTCAACCTTCTTCAAGGGAAGAATTCAACTTTCCTTGAAGCCTAGGAAAAGGAGACCTCAAACATAGTAACTTTAAAAAAATAATAATGAAAAGACAGAGAAATACTACACAAATGAAGAAACAAGCTAGAAACACAGAAGTCCAAATAAATGAAGAGGAAATAGGCAAATTACCTGAAAAAGAATTCAGAATAATGATTATAAAGATGATCAAAAAACTTGAAATCAAAATGGAGAAAATGCAAGAATCAATTAATAAAGACTTATAAGAATTACAGGATAAATATACAGAGACAAACAACATGATTACTGAAATTAAAAATACTCTAGAAGGAATTGACAGCAGAATATCTGAAGCAGAAGAATGAATGAGTGAGCTGGAAGATAAGATGGTGGAAATAACTTCTGAAGAGCAGAATAAAGTAAAAAGAATGAAAAGAACTGAGGACAGTCTAAGAAACCTCTGGAACAATATCAAATATACCAACATTAGAATTAGGGGTCTCAGAAAAAGAAGAGAAAAAGAAAGGGTATGAGAAAATTTTTGAAGAGATTATAGTTGAAAATTTCCCCAACATGGAAAAAGAAACAGGCAATCAAGTCCAAGAGGCACAAAGAGTCCCATATGGGATAAACCCAAAGAAAAACACATGAAGACACATATTAATCAAACTAACAGACTAAACACAAAGAAAGAATATTAAAAATAACAAGGGAAAATCAATAAGTAACATACAAGGGAAATCCCATACACTTAACAGCTGATCTTCAGCAGAAAGTCTGCAGGCCAGAAGGGAATGGCAGGACTGAAATGGAAAAGTCTACAACCAAGATTACTCTACCTGGCAAAGATCTCATTCAAAATTGATGGAGAAATAAAAATACTTTTCAGACAAGCAAAAGTTAAGAGAATTCAGTACCACTAAACCAGCTTTACAACAAATGTTAAAGGGACTTACATAGTCAAGAAATACAGGAAAAGAAAAAACATCTGCAAAATCAACCACAAGCAATTAAGAAAATGACAATAGAAAAATATATATCAATAATTACTTTAAACGTAAATGGATTAAATGCTCAAACCAAAAGACATAGATTGGCTGAATGAAAACCCATATATATGCTGTCTACAAGAAACCCACTTCAGACCTAAAGATACATATAGACTAAAAGTGAGAGGATGGGAAAATATATTCCATGCAAACGGAAAGCAAAAGAAAGCTGGAGTAGCAATCCTCATATCAGAGAAAATAGACCTTAAAATAAAGAATACTACAAAAGATATGGAAAAACACTACATAATGATCAAGGGATCCATCCAAGAGGAAGACATAACAATTGTAAATATCCATGCACCCAACATAGGAGCACCTCAATGCATAAGACAAGCACTAACAGACATAAAAGGAGAAATTGACAGTAACACAATAATAGTAGGAGACTCTAACACCCCACTCACACCAATGGACAGATCATCAAAACAAAATTAATTAGGAAACACAAGTCTTATATGATACATTAGATGAGATGGATCCCATTGATATCTTCAGGACATTCCATTCAAATACAGAAGAATACATCTTCATTTTAAGTCCACATGGAATATTATCCAGAATAGACAACATCTTGGGTCACAAATCAAGCCTCAGTAAACTTATGAAAATTGAAATAGTATCAAACATCTTTTCTGACCACAATGCTGTGAGACTAGATATCAATTACAAGAAAAAAAAACTGGAAGAAACACAAATACATGGAGATTAAACAACACGTTTCTAAATAACTGACAGGTTACTGAAGAAATCAAAAGGGAATCAAAAAATTTCTAGAGATAAATGACAATGAAAACAGGACAACTCAAAACCTATGGGATGCAGCGAAAGCAGTTCTAAGAGGGAAGTTTATAGCAATACAATCCTACCTCAAGAAACAAGAAAAACATTGAAGAGACAACCTAACTTTGCACCTAAAACAACTAGAAAAAGAAGAACAAACCCTCCCCCCAAATTAGTAGAAGTAAAGAAATCATAAAGATCCACACAGAAATAAATGGAAAAAAAAGAAGGAAATAATAGCAAAGATTAATAAAACTGAAACCTGGTTCTTTGAGAAAATAAACAAAATTGACAAGAATTTAGCCAGACTCATTGAGAAAAAAAGAGAAGAATCAAATCAACAAAATTAGAAATGAAAAAGGAGAGGTTACCACAGACAACACAGAAACACAAAGGATTATGAGAGACTATTATGAACAACTATATGGCAATAAAATGGATAACCTGGAAAGAACAGACAGATTACTAGAAAATTTCAATCTCCAAGACCGAACCAGCAAGAAATAGAAATTATAAACAACCCAATTACAACCCTGTAATTGAAGCTGTGATTAAAAAATCTTCCAAAAAACAAAAGCTCAGGACCAGGTGGCTTCACAGGAGAATTCTGTCAAACATTTAGAGAACAGCTAATGCCTATCCTTCTACAACTCTTTCAAAAAATTGCAAAGGAAGGAATACTTCCAAACTCATTCTATGAGGCCACCATCACTCTGATACCAAAATCAGACAAAGACAACACACAAAAAAGAAAACTACAGGCCAATATCACTGATTAACATAGATGAAAAATTCTTCAACAAAATTTTAGCAAACAGAATTCAGCAACACATCCATAAGCTCATACACCATGATCAAGTTGGGTTTATCCCAGGGATGCAAGGACCCTTCAATATTCAAAAATCAAGCAATCAATACAATACTAGCAAACTGAAAGATAAAAACCATATGATCATCTCAACAGATGCAGAAAAAGCCTTTGACAAAATTCAGCACCTGTTTATGATTAAAACTCTTCAGAAAATGGGCATAGAAGGAACCTACCTCAACACAGTAAAGGTCATATATGATAAGCCTACAGTGAACATTGTTCTCAGTGATGAGACACTGAAAGCATTTCCCCTAAGATCAGGAGCAAGACAAGGGTATTCACTTTCACCACTATGATTCAACATAGTTCTGGAAGTCCTCGCTACAGCAATCAGAGAAGAAAAGGAAGTAAAAGGAATCCAGATTAAAAAAGAAGTAAAGCTCTCACTGTAGATGACATGATACTGTACATAGAAAACCCTAAAGATAGTATCAGAAAATCACTAGAGCTAATTAGTGAATTTAGCAAAGTTGCAGGATACAAAATCAATACACAGAAATCATTTGCATTTCTCTATACTAACAATGAAAAATCAGAAAGAGGAATTAAGGAATCAATCCCATTCACCATTGCAACAAAAAGAATTAAATATTTAGGAATAAACTTACCTAAGGAAACATAAGAACTGGACTCAGAAAATTATAAGACACTAGTGAAAGAAATCAAAGATGACATAAACAGATAGAGAGATATTCCATGTTCCTGGGTAGGAAGAATCAATACTGTGAAAATGATTATCCTGCCAAACACAATCTACAGATTCAGTGCAATCCCTATCACATTACCAATGGCATTTTTCACAAAACTAGAGCAAAAAATTTGACAAATGATACAGAAACACAAAAGACCCCGAATGGCCAAACCAGTCTTCAGAAAGAAGAATGGAGCTTGAGGAAAAAACCTTCCTGACTTCAGATTATACTACAAAGCTATAGTCATCAAGATAGTATGGTACTGGCACAAAAACAGAAATATAGACCAATGGAACAAGATAGAAAGCCCAAAAATAAACCCGTGTGACTATGGGTAGCTTATTTTTGACAAAGGAGGCAAGAATATACAATGGGGCAAAGACAGGCTGTTCAACAAATGGTGTGGTGAAAACTTGACAGCTACATGCAAAAGAAAGAAATTAGAACACTTCTTAACACCACACACAAAGAGAAACTCAAAATGGATTAAAAACCTAAATGTAAGACCAGAAACTTCAAAACTCTTAGAGGAAAACATAGGCAGAAAACTCAATGACATAAATCAAAGCAAGATCCTCTATGACCCACCTCCTAGAGTAAGGGAAATAAAAACAAAAGTAAACAAATGGATCCTGATTAAACGTAAAAGCTTTTACACAGCAAAGGAAACTATAAGCAAGATGAAAAGATATACAAGTAGCTAATACAACGGAATACCAGAGAAACAAACAAACCAATCAAAAAATGGGAAAAATATCTAAACAGACATTTCTCCAAAGAAGACATACAGATGGCTAACAAATACATGGAAAGATGTTCAACATCACTCATTATTAGAGAAATGCAAATCAAAACTACAATGAGATTTCACCTCACACAGATCAGAAGGGCCATCATCAAATAGTGTACAAACAATAAATGCTGGAGAGGGTATGGAGAAAAGGGAACACTCTTGCACTGTTGGTGGTTATATACAGCCACTATGGAAAATGGAAATCTGTATGCAGGTCAAGAAGCAACAGTTAGAACTAGACATGGAACAACAGACTGGTTTTAAATTGAGAAAGGAGTACATCAAGGTTATATATTGTCACCCTGCTTATTTAACTTATATGCAGAGTATATCATGAGAAATGCTAGGCTGGAAGAAGCACAAACTGGAATCAAGATTGACATGCCAGGAGAAATATCAGTATCTCAGATATGCAGACGACACCACCCTTATGTCAGAAAGTGAAGAAGAACTAAAGAACCTCTTGATGAAAATGAAAGAGGAGAGTGAAAATTTTGGCTTAAACCTCAACATTCAGAAAACTAAGATCTTGGCATCTGGTCCTATCATTTCATGGCAAATAGATGGGGAAATGATGGAAATAGTGAGTGATTTTATTTTATTTTTTGAGTTCCAAAGTCACTGCAGATGGTGACTGCAGCCATGAAATTAAAAGATGCTTACTCTTTGGAAGAAAAGTTATGACAAACCTAGACAGCATAATTAAGAGCAGAAACATTACTTTGCCACCAAAATGTTCACCTAGTCAAAGCCATGGTTTTTCCAGCAGTCATGTATGGATGTCAGAGTTTGACTATAAAGTAAGCTGGGTGGTGAAGAATTGATGCTTTTGAACTGTGGTGTTGAAGAAGACTTTTCAGAGTCCATTGGACTGCAAGGAGAGCACGACAGAGAATGAGATGGTTGGATGGCATCACTGACTTCAATGGACATGAGTTTGCATAAACTCCAGGAGTTGGTGATAGACAGAGAGGCCTGGGATGCTGCAGTCCATGAGGTCACAAAGAGTCAAACATAACTGAGTGACTGAACTGAACTGATGGAAGGTGGAGATTCCTTAAAGCACTAGGATTAAAACCACCATATGAGCCAGCAATCTGACTCTTAGGCATATACCCTGATAAAACCAAAATTGAAAGAGACACATGCATCCCATCATTCATTGCAGCACCTTTTACAGTAGCCAGAACATGGAAGCAACCTAGATGTCCATCAACAGTTGAATGGATAAAGAAGTTGTGGTACATATACACAATGGAATATTATTCAGCCATAAAAAGGAAAAACTTTGAGTCAGTTCTAATGAGGTGGATGAACCTAGAACCTATTATACAGAGTGTAGTAAGTCAGAAAGAGAAAGATAAATATCATATTCTAATGCATATACAGAATTTAGAAAAATGGTACTGAAGAATTTATTTACAGGGAAACAATGGATAAACAGACATAGAGAACAGACTTATGGACATGGGGAGAGAGGAGGAGAGGGTGAGCTGTATGGAAAGAATATCATGGAAACTTTCATTACTTTATGTAAAATAGATAGCCAGTGGGAATTTGCTGTATGGTTCAGGAATTCCAACAGGGGCTCTGTATCAACCTAGGGACTTCTTCGGTGGCTCAGAGAGTAAAGAATCTGCCTGCAATGTAGGGACCTGGGTTCGATTCCTGGGTTGGGAAGATCCCCTGGAGAAGGAAATGGCAACCCACTCCAGTATTCTTGCCTGGAAAATCCCATGGACAGAGGAGCCTAGAGGGGTGCGTTGGGGAGGAAGATGGGAGGGAGTTTCAAAAGGGAAGGGACATATGATTCATGTTGAGGTTTGACAGAAAACAGCAAAATTCTCTAAAGGAATTATCCTTCAATAAAAAAATTAAATAAATTTAAAAAAAGAATTAGAGAAAATTGAAAAGGGCAGATGAACAGACTCTTAATAAATGAGATGTAATTTAAGGCAATTCAATGATTAAAAGGCCCTCAATATAAATCAGAACATTAAATTTTTTAAGATCTTTCAAAACTGAGGGTAAGCCCCTTCTCTGAACTTAAGCTTTATTTGATTCTTTGAGGATCATAAAGAGGGGGGAAATGTCAGGAAAATTAGATATATAAAAGGACTAAAAGGGATACCCTAATCTTTAATTGCCTATTGAATATAATGCTATGTAATAGGAAGCTATTATAGCATTACTTCCAGCTTTTGCCCCAATTGGACCCTTTTACCTCTGCAGTTAATACTAACCCTGAGGCTCCTGGTGCTTTTATAGAAACTGGAGGAGGGGATAATGAGATCTGTTGGGTCCTCATGTAACTGTTGCCAGATGTGACCTGCCCGGCCAGTGGGACCTTTTTCTAAGTTGTGAATCCATCCTGATTTTTTCTATTACCTTCTTCTAGCAGAGTTTGCAGAGAAGACAATGGCAACCCACTCCCTTACTCTTGCCTGGAAAATCCCGTGGATGGAGGAGCCTGGTGGGCTGCAGCCCCATGGGTAAGGGACCAGACCACCTCTTTCAAAACAGTTTTCTCTTGGGGAACCCTGCTCTAATTTCATGGGGCAGACTTCAGTCTGTTTAACTTTTCTAAAGATTCATACTTCAAAGGGAAGGCATATATGTTCCACTCTTGATCCATTCAGATTTCTCCTTTAAGCACTAATGAACGCAAAGGTGTACAGTGGGTTAGTCATTGCAATAATATACCATCACCGACACCCACACTTAAGACAAAGCCAAAACATACATAATGGCTTACTTGCTTTACTTTGACATAATAAATGGGGAGCGTGTGTTGCTGAAACTTTTCAAAATTTAGAGTTGGGTATCTCTAAGATAGGGTAACCACCACCAATTATTAAATAGCCTTTTTCTTAGTTAAATATAAAATGAAATTCTGCATCTTACTTATCCCAATAATGATCAAGTGCTAAGAGATTCAAGACAGGAGAATAATGTATACTAGAAAAATAGTCTAAGAGGAAGCTGGGCCTATAACCCAGCAGATACCTAGCTGGTTTGCTAGGAACCAATTTACATTCAGGGCAATTCATGGATGCAAAACATCTGTCTGGAATTTTGCAGCATTTTTTTGCATTAAATATCACAGAAATTATGGTAAATATGGAATAGAGAAGAGAAATGAAGGCAAAACAAAATCCTTTGAAAAATAGAAGTCTTTTGAGAACGTGTGCGTGCGTGTGTGCTCAGTTGTGTCTGACTCTTTGTGACTCCATGGACTGTAGCCTGCCAGACTTCTCCGCCCATGGAATTTTCCAGGCAAGAATACTGGAGTAGGTTGTCATTTCCTTCTCTGGGGATCCAGGGATTGAACCCATGTCTCTTTTGTCTCCTGCATTAATAGGCAGATTCTTTACCACTGAGCCACCTGGGAAGCCTGAGACACAATTAATAGCATTAATTGTGCCGTACAGCTTTAAGGATTGCCTGCAGATGAACTTGAGACCATCTTTTTGAAATGCCGGTTTTGCTTGAATTGTACTTAAAGCTAAGATATTTTGTTATATTTCACTTAGAGTAACAACCAAAAATGTATTCTAATACAATCTGGGCTTGAATATAATAGTACTTAAATTTATATATGGACAATTTCAAATATAGGCCTTCCATTTAGCCAAGTTTCTTCAGAGGCAATACACAAGTCTATAATTTGGGATTAGCTTGAAAAATCTTCATGGTGTCAAAGCCACTCATTCTGCTACAGTAAGCCTGAATAGACAGCAACCTCCTCCCCTGCAAATTACTGTTCCTAAAAGAAATGATGTCTTCTTCCTGTATGGTGCCACAAATTCATGCTGGGATAATGGTTTAGGACTGATTCTGCGAGAGAACTGCCTCTGGAATTAGTTCCTGCATGTCTGCCCATGGATGAAATCTAACGCAACACACACATTTTAAATGTGGGAATGAGTGAAAATAAATTGCCATGTAATTTAACATATAGATATAAATAATAAATGCTGACCCAGAATCCATAGTAGCTTAAAATAAAAACTCTCCCTCTGAATGTGATCCATAATGCACACCAGAACACTACTCCTTTTTTTTTTTTTTTTTAAAGAAACTATCTAGCTGTTTTATTTCCTTTTTGTGCAGCATGCAGGATCTTAGTTCCTAGACTAGGGATGGAACCCAGGAGTCCTGCATTGGGAGCATGGAGTCCTAACCTTGGGACACCAGGAAAATCCTCAGACCACAACTCTATATGGGCTGCCAAGGGAAGAGAGATTTGGAATGAATATAAAAAAATTATTAATAGTTCAATATTCCCATATTTCCTCCACTATCTTCAAGCCTAAATAAAGAAGGATCCTTTGACGATTGAATCTATAGTGTATTTCATGAGTGAGTAATGTTTAGTATTTCCTGAGTATTTAATTGATACCTTCAATATATCTTACTGAGAATTACCAAGATCACCTAAATTGCCTTATTTATTATGTATTTTCCCTTCTTATAGTTTGAATGCAGAAAATGAATAGAAAGCAAGGAAACTGGCTGTAGCTTCGTGCTATTATTTTCTACTTTGAAATAGTTATTCCTGATTGCAAAAGAGGTTTCTGTAAGCAAAACATCACTGTTATAAATTAAGGAAGACATTTAAAGGATCACTGGACATATTATCCAACATGGAATTTCTGCCCCTTCTCAGGGAGCCTAAACCTTGTTTTCCTCTTCTGCCTTTAGGTGAAGTAGTTGGTCACTTTTCCTGTTTCATGACTGGCGAGGCACTGGAAAACATCTTCCAGGCTCTCATTAGTGCCTGACCCCATAAACCATTACTGGATATTAATCCAACCATGAATCAGATCCTTCCCTCTTAGGATATTTCCAGCTAATTGACAAGATGTCTCTAAGCAACAGCATACTAATTCAGCACATTTTGATAATCCAGTATGACTTGCTGTCCTTAGAAGAAAAACAAACCTGAACATCTGAATGCAGTGATGAACTTGCACAGAGGGAAGATGCTGTGAAGACACAGGGAGAATGCCATCTGAAGAGGGACCCAGAGCCCAGAGTGATGCTGCCAGCAGTCCGTAAACACCAAGGATGGATGAGAAGGACCAAAAGCCAGGGAGAGGCAGTATTATTGGGGTATTATTTCCTCACCACAGATGCTTTAGAAAATGCATAAAAATATTTAAAATTAAAGATAAATTACTCAGTAGTATGAAATCTTTGATATTTTCACTAATTTCCTTTGAGTTTCTGGTTTATTCACACAAATATTTTTTAAATTGAAGACAACTTATGTATATACATAAGCATGCTGTACTTTTAAAACTTATTTTAAGTTTATCTCCATAAAATATCTTCATAAACATCAATTTTAATAGGTACATAACAGACTATATGGTTGAACTATAATACACTTAACTGTTTTGCTATAATTAGACATTTATTTTTTCTTCTATTATAAATTCTGTGTAAATCAACATCTTCATTTAAATATGTTTTAAAGATCTAGCTTGAATATTTGAATCAATGGAAAAATTTACAACATTTGAAATGTATGGAATACATATTTGAATCAAATGGAAAATTTTGAAATACTTGAAGTGTAACAGCCAATAGTTAAATTCTGATAATCACTAGTATGTATAAACCATATATATATCACTAGTACATATGCTAGTACATATACTAGTGGTATATAAAATGTTTATTTTACCTCACACTTGTCAGCATTAAATATTCTCATTAAATTGATATTTTCTATAAATTTGGCAAATGTAAAACAGTTTCTCAGTTTTTAAATTTATATTGTATTTAATATATCTTATGTTTGTTCATGCTTATTTTTGTCATATAAATTCCTAGTTAATATGTTTATTCTTTTTATGTTAGGGCATTAATATGTTTCCTAGAGTTTTGTGTGAATTCTTTTTACCAAGTTTATTTTAAATGTTTCCTTTGTATTTACTTTAATTTTATTCAGATACACTTTTTTATGTAGAGCAGTTTTACAGTTTTCAAAAAGTCAAATCTAAAGCTGATTTCATTTGTAATTTTTTTAGATAGTTTTAAACTTAAAAAATTGTTACATGATTGTCTTAAAATGGTTGCCTGGTATATATTCTAGGCAGCGCTCCCTTATCGAATGTTCAGTACTGTATTTTTCTAAATTTAGATATAATTGACAAATAACATTATATTAGTTTTGGGTGTTCAAAGTAATGATTTGATATTTGCATATGTTTCAAAATGTTTTTCATGATGTCCAGTTAATATCCATCATTAGCATAGTTGCAGAATTATTTTTTTGTGAAGAAAACTTCTAAAATTATTCTTCTGGGAACTTTCAAATAAACAACATGATATTATTAGCTATACTCATTTATTCTATAATTGGGAGTTTGTACATTTTAAATCCCTTTTTCCATTTTGTTCCTCTGTCTCTAGTAAGCAATGATATGTGTATCTATTTATCTCTCATTTGCCGAATTTCCTTGTCCACTCATCTATGAATGGACACTTAGGTTGCTTCCATACTTTGCCTGTTGTAAACAGCGCTGCAATAAACATACATGTGTACTCAGTTAGTCATGTCTGACTCTTTGTGACCCCATGGACTTAGCCCTACAGGCTCCTCTGTCCATGGGATTACATTGGCAAGAATACTGCAGTGGGTTGCCATTTTTTCCTTCAAGGGATCTTCCTGATCTAGGGATCAAACCCATGTTTCCTGAGGCTCCTGCACTGTAGGCTGATTTTTTTTACCACTGAGCCACCTTCAACAAACATGCAGGATCATATATCTTTTCAAGTTAGGATTTTCATTTTCTTTGGATAAGTATTCAGAAGAATAATTGCTGGCTCATAAAGTAGTTCTGTTTATAATTTTTAAAGTAATTTCCATAAACATTTCACTGCTGCTACATCAAATTACATTCCCACCAATGGTGCACAAGGGTTCACTTCTCTCCAAATCTTTGGCAGCTCTTGTTTTTTCTAAATTTTGATAATAGCCATTCTAACTGTGTGGTGATATCTCATTGATTCACATTTCCCTAATGACTAGTGATGTTGAGCGTCTGTTCAAATATCTGTACAGCCTTCCATGGAAAAACGTCTATCCAGATCTTTTGCTCATATTTTAATAAGATTATTATTATTGTTGAGTTGTATGAGTTATTTATATATCTTGGATACTAATCCTGTCAACTACAAATTAGCACTTACCATCTACCTTTACAAGGATTATATTATGTGCTGCAGCTGCTGATTTTCAACAGCCCCTGAGAGGAGTTCACAGCAGAGAACAGGAATGCGGAACTCTGCTCTGGGGAAAACTGGCAGAACAAGTCTTCAATAGGCTTGTTACATATTTTAAATTAAATATATAAATAGTTGGATATTTCCAGGAGCTGTTACTAGGAGCCCAACTGTTATATCTCCTCATATCTAGAAAAGTATTAAAATCCTTTATGGTGATGACTGCTCCTCATGACTAGCAGAAACCTTCTGTGAAAAATATATGCCCGACTGCATCTACGCCCTTCACCAAAAATCACATATATATTGACTTCCCCTCTGCCTCTTAAGTTTGTCAGACACCTGAAATGAGGCCTCTTAGGCTATCGTCCTTATTTTGCCTCAAATGAAAATTAACTTGCATTCTCATGTGGTACATTTTCTATGTTTCATGTTGTACATTTTCTTTGTTGACAATCCCTTATCAAGCGTATTATTGCAATATTTTTTTTCCCATTCCACAGGTTGCTCTTTCATTTCGTTGATGTTTTCCTTTGCCTTACAAATATCTTTTAGTTTGAGGTAGTCCCACTTACAACAGCATATTTTTTAAATACCTTTAGTAGAACTAGAACTAGAAAAACTTTCCTTTCAATGAACTAGAAATGAATTATTGGAATGTGACAGACAATGGAATGAGATTATGGAGGAAGTCACAGGTTAGAAGAAACTTGCAAGAAAATTTGGGGTGGAGAGGGAAAAAAAGAGTAGAGGTTGGGGGATGTGGAGTGGGAGAAGGTGTGGCTTAGATATGATGTAATTGTTAAAGAAGAAGTGGCAAGAATACAAAGAAGAACCATACAAAAAAAGTCTTAGTGATGCAGATAACCATGATGGTTCCATCACTTACCAAGAGTCAGACTTCCTGGAGTGTGAAGTGAAGTGGGCCTTAGGAAGTATTACTACCAACAAAGTTAGTGGAGGTGATAGAATTCCAGTTGACCTATTTCAAATCCTAAAAGAAGCTGCTGCTAAAGTATTGTGCTAAACTGTGTGGATCACAATAAACTCTGGAAAATTCTTAAAGATAGGAATACCAGACCACCTTATCTGCCTCTTGAGAAATCCGCATGCAGGTCAAGAAGCAACAATTAGAACTGGACATGGAAGAACGGACTGGTTCCAAATTGGAAAAGGAGTATGTCAATGTTGTATATTGTCATCCTGCTTATTTAATTTATATGCAGAATACATCATGAGAAATGCTGGACTGGATAAAGCACAAGCTGGAATCAAGATTTTTGGGCAACTATCAATGACCTCATATATGCAGTTGACATCACCTTTACAGCAGAAAGCAAAGAGGAACTAAAGAGCTTCTTGATGAAAATGAAAGAGGAAAAAGCTTTTTCACTCTTGTGAAAAAACTGGCTTAAAGCACAACATTAAAAAATCTAAGATCATAGCATCCAATCCCATCACTTCATGGAAAATAGATGGGGAAACAATGGAAACAGTGAGACTTTATTTTCTTGGGCTCCAAAATCACTGCAGATGGTGACTGCAGCCATGGAATTAAAAGATGCTTGCTCCTTGGAAGAAAATTATGACCAACCTAGACAGCATATTAAAAAGCAGAGACATTACTCAGCCAACAAAGGTCCATCTAGTCAAAGCTACTGTTTTTCCAATAGTTATGTACGGATGTGAGACTTGGACCATAAAGAAAGCTGAGCATCAAAGAATTGATGCTTTTGAACTGTGGTGTTGGAGAAGACTCTTGAGAGTTCCTTGGACTGGGAAAGGAGATCAAACCAGTCCATCCTAAAGGAAATCAATCTTGAATATTCACTGGAAGGACTGATGCTAAAGCTGAAACTCCAAAGCTTTGACCACCTGATGTGAAGAACTGACTCACTGAAAAAGACTCTGATTCTGGGAAAGTTTGAAGGCAGAAGTAGAAGGGGGTGACAGAGAATGAGATGGTTGGATGGCATCACCGACTGAATGGATATGAGTTTGAGCAAACTCGAGGAGCTGGGGATGGACAGGGAAGACTGGAGTGCTGCTGTCCATGGGATCTCAATCAGTTATACATGACAGAGTGACTGAATTGAACTGAAAGTGCTGTACTCAATATGCCAGCAAATTTGGAAAACTCAGCAATGGACACAGGATTGGAAAACATAAAGGCAATGCCAGAGAATGTTCAAATTACTGCACAAGAGGGCAAGGGTGGGATGATATGGGAGAATGGCATTGAAACATGTTAATTAACATATGTGAAATCAATCACCAGCCCAGGCTTGATGCTAGGGGCTGGTGCACCGAGATGTCCCGGGGGAGGGGGGAGTCGGGAGGGAGGAGGGAGGGGGGTTCTGAAGGGGGAGCATATGTAAACCCAGGGCAGTTTCATGTCATTGCTTGGCAAAACCAACACAATAAAGTAAAGAAAATTAAAAAAAAAATTACTGCACAGTTGCACTCATCTCACATGCTAGCAAAGTAATGCTCAATATCCTCTAAGCCAGGCTTCAACAGTACCTGAGCTGTAAAGTTCCAGTTGTTCAAGCTGAGTTTTGAAAAAGCAGAGGAGTCAGAGATCAAATGGCCAACATCTGCTGGGTCACTGAAATAGCAAAAGAATTCCAGAAAAATGTCTACTTTTGCTTTATTGACTACGGTGCTGAAGTTTTTGACTGTATGGATCACAACAAACTATGGAAAATTCTTAAAGAGATGGGAATACCAGACCACCTGACCTGCCTCCTGAGAAATCTGTAGGCAGGTCAAGAAGCAACAGTTAGAACTTGACATGGAACAACAGACTGGTTCCAAATTGGGAAAGGAGTACATCGAGGCTGTATATTGTCACTCTGCTTATTTAACTTATATGCAGAGTACATCATGAGAAACTCTGGGCTGGAGAAAGCACGAGCTGGAATCAAGATTGCTGGGAGAAATATCAATAACCTCAGATATGCAGATGACACCACCCTTATGGCAGAAAGCAAAGAAGGACTAGAGAGCCTCTTGATGAAAGTGAAAGAGGAGAGTGAAAAAGGTAGCTTAAAACTCAGCATTCTGAAAACTAAGATCATGGCATCTGGTCCCATCACTTCATGGCAAATAGATGGGGAAACAGTGGAAACAGTGGCAGACTTTATTTTATTTTTTGGCTCCAAAATCATGTAAATTTTCATATGTGAAATCAATCGCCAGGCCATGTTTGATGCTTGATACAGGTTGCTCAGGGCTGGTGCACCGGGATGACCCAGAGAGAGGGAATCGGGAGGGAGATGGGAGGTGGGTTCTGGAAGACAAACACATGTATACCCATGGTGTATTCATGTCAATGTATGGCAAAACCAACACGAAAATGTAAAGAAAATTTTAAAAAAATCACTGCAAATAGTGACTGCAGCCATGAAATTAAAAGACATTTAATTTTAAATTTTAAAAGATATTGCTCCTTGGAAGAAAAGCTATGACCAACCTAAACAACATATTAAAAAGTAGAGACATTACTCAGCCAACAGTCATAGCTATGGCTTTTCCAGGTGTTATGTACAGGTGTGAGAATTGGACTACAAAGAAAGCTGAGTACAGAATTGATGCTTTTGAACTGTGGTGCTGGAGAAGACTCTTGAGAGTCCCTTGGACTGCAAGGAGATCCAACCAGTCCATACTAAAGGAAGTCAGTCCTGAATATTCGTTGGAAAGACTGATGCTGAAGCTGAAACTCCAATAATTTGGCCACCTGATGTGAAGAACTGACTCATTTGAAAAAGTCCTGATTCTGGGAAAGATTGAAGTGGGAGGAGAAGGGGAAGACAGAGGATGAGATGGTTGGATGGCATCACTGACTCTGTGAATATTAGTTTGAGTAAACTCCAGGAGTTGGTGATGAACAGGGAAGCCTGGCATGCTGCAGTCCATGGGGCTGCAGAGTCGGACATAATGGAGCGACTGAACTGAACTGTATTGAACCCCAGATTGAGGCCACACAGAAGCTCTTTGAAAACTAAATTGTAAAGGGAACTTAAGTCACTTGGCTCCTTTAAACCTTCTTGAACCAGATCGCTGTCATTCTCTCTCACTGTAGCAAATACAGTCAGTGTCTCATGCATATTCCTCACACAATTGATTTTTCAGGCCAGGACACACCGATTTCCAGCTTCCAGTACCCAGCATCACCTGGACTGGTCCTAAGCTCTCCTGGGCATTGAAGATCACTCACCTGCACCCAGCACAGAGGAGAGGGCTGGGGACTTGAATGGTTCTGGGCAAAGCCACTCAAGAAGAGTTCTCTCAGCTTTGAACTCTATCTTCTACATTTCCTCCTCAAGTTTCCCAGACAGATCAATTTCTAGTCACCCACAGTAGTAATTTTCTTGATAATATAGCATTTGACTTTTTCTTCTCGTTTCCTGTCTCACTTACCGACTCCCCCATATTTCTCTCCAGTGTCTCCAAATGAACTACTTCCACTCAAATCTTATCTCTGGGTTTCTTGGTGGCTCAGATGGTAAAAAATCTGCCTGCAGTGTGGGAGACCTGGGTTCAATCCCTGGGTTGGGAAGATCACCTAAGGAAGGGACTGACTACCCACTCCAGTATTCTTGCCTGGAGAATCCCCTAAAGAGGAGCCTGGTAGGCTACAGTGCATGGGTCCCAAAGAGTTAGACAAGACTGAGCAACTTTAACTTTCTGCTTCTGGGGGAGTTCAAACTAACAAGTGTCTTATGCTGCTGCATTCCAAATACTCACAGAAATGATGAAATAGTAATTTTGTAAGTGAAAACAGCCAGGAAAATATTTTCATTATAGAACTCTTTATGTGAATATCCTGAGAAGAGTGGTTCAAAAAAAGAAAATGTTTTCTTTTCAAATAAGCAGAAGCAACAGCATCTCAGGAATGTAAAACCTACTATTTTTTCACTTGGGTTGTATAGAACAGTCTTTTGGACTCTATGGGAGAGGGCAAGGGTGGGATGATATGGGAGAACGGCATTGAAACATGTTAGTTATCATATGTGAAATCAATCATCAGCCCAGGTTTGATGCTCAGGGCTGGTGCACCGGGATGACCCAGAGAGAGGGAATTGGGAGGGAGGAGGGAAAGGGGTTCTGGAAGGGGAACATATGTATACCCATGGCAGATTCATGTCAATGTATGGCAAAACCAACACAATAATGTAAAGAAAATTTAAAAAAAAATAATTCAAAATAAATAAATAAAAGTGAAAAATACTCTTATTAAATAACTCACAAAAATTATCTGACTCTATGGACTCCTTCTTTCAGTTAGTTTTAATTTATTTCAATGAAGATTTTCATTGAAACAAGGCACAGTGGATGATACCAAAATAAACAAATACAGGTCATTTCCCTTAAAGAGTTTACAGAGTAGCTGGGGACTAAATACCCATATATGAAACAAAATTACCCATTACTAGTGATAAAGAACCACCTGCCAGTGCAGGAGATACAAGAGATGCAGGTCTGATTCCTGGGTTAGGAAGGTTCCCAGGAATAGGAAAAGGCAACCCACCCCAGTGTTCTTGCCTGGAAAACTCCATGGGCAGAGAAGCTTGTAGGGGTATAGTCCATGGGATCACAAAAACTTGGACACAACTGAGCTACTGACACACCACACACACGCATGTCATGATAGGCCTTTGAAATAATTGAAATAGATGAAAATATAAATGTTAAAACTGAGAAAATCGAGAAATTCTATCCTATAGGTTTTTTTCTTCTGGGATCATTTCATTCATTCCTCTCCAATATCAGGTCACATGGCTCCATCATCAGCCAGTTATTGATTTCTCATAAATTTATTTCACTAGCCTTGACTGCTCTTCTGAACTTCAAAGTCTTATATTCTACTTTCTACTTCCTGTCTCTGTGTTAATGTTTAACTGATGTGTCAGATCCATCACAGCTAAATTAAGACTCTAGTTGTTGGTTCCTATCTCTCTATCAATATAATTATCTATCTATTTAATTTGATGCTTTTAAACTGTGGTGTTGGGGAAGACTCTTCAGAGTCCTTTGGATGGCAAGGAGATCCAACCAGTCAATTCTGAAGAAAATCAGTACTGAATATTCTTTGGAAGGACTGATGCTGAAGCTGAAACTCCAATACTTTGACCTCCTCATGCAAAGAACTGACTCATTGGAAAAGACCCTGATGCTGGGAAAGAGTGAAGGCGGGAAGGGAAGGGGACAACAGAGGATGAGATGGTTGGATGGCATCACCGACTCGTTGGACATGAGTTTGAGTAAACTCTGGGAGTTGGTGATGGACAGGGAGGCCTGGCATGCTGCAGTCCATGGAATCACAAAGAGTTGGACACGACTGAGCAACTGAACTGAACTTAACTGATTTAATTTAAAGGAGGGTTACTGGTGAATTTTATTTTCTTCAAATACTTTTGTACTTTCTAACCTTTAACAGAGAGGTATTACTTTTTGTCAAAACTGAAATCATTCCTTTCCTTTCTGATTTATGTATGTGAGTAATGAATAATTTGAACTAAGCAGAGAAAATGAAAAGCCTCCTCCCACTACTGCTATGATTCAACCACCAGAGACAGCCCACCATGGACAGTTGGGCTGTTTTGTACTTGCTTTACATTTATATTTGGCTTTGGTATTCACATTTGCTTTTCTTAATTAGATTTTTTTATTGTGATAAAAGCCACATAATATAAAATATTTTAATTATATTTAACTGTACAGTTCACAGGCACTAAGTTCATTCACATTGTTGTGCAACTGTTACTATTATTCATGTCCTGAATTTTTCATCTTCCTAAACTGAAATTCTGTCCCTATTAATTTTTCAATCTTTTCTCCACATCTTGAAATAGCTTACTTATCCAACCAGTTAGTCTAGAATTTTGGTCTTATTAAATTCAGCAGCAAGATACATCACCCATGCATTCATCATCCATTGCTAATGTGTCTACTCTTTCCATCTTCATCGTTTGCTGATGCTCTAAGTCTGTATCACTTCTCACTTAAGGTCTTTCTTCTTTGATTTCTGTTGCCATACAAGCCATTCTCTACGTAGTAGTCAGAGTAATCTTTCTAAAAGAGAAATTAGATCATAATTCTTCCCTCTTTAGAATCTTCCAATTAATTTCCTTGCCATTGCTTTTGCCACTAACCTCATCTTTCATCACTGTTTCCTCCATGACATTCCAACTATAGGGATCTTTTAATGGACCTCAAACATGCCAAGTTCCTCCTCATTTTAGAATCTTTGTCATCGACTTTTGAAAGCTTTGTCTCCACACCTGCATCAGTTGATTTCTTCTTGCTGTTCAGGTCTCAGTTCAAGCACCCTTGCCTCACTCAGGCTTTCCGAAAACTCACTTGCAGTCATTATCCAGGTCTGCCTAATCAGGTCACTCTGTAAATTCTCCAAGGAAAGGGTCCTCATTCTGTTGCTCACCACTCTATTCAACAGCATCTGTATCACGATCAGGGACCAAATAGGAGCGTAGAATGAGAAAAATGAATGAATTGTGTGAGGGTAAGGTGAACAGTACCTTCAGAAATGGGAAGAGAAGAAAGGAAAGGGGAAAGGAGGATCACTGTGGGGCAACCCAGATCAGTTTGGGATTCTTGTAAGGAGTGACTCACATCTGCCCTTACAGCATGGGCTTTGTCTTTGGGAAGGAAGAGTAATTTACTGCCATATTGTAAATACATTTGAGAGATAAACTGAGACATTCCAGAAAGGACCAAGAGAGAAACATGACTGAAAAGAGTGGGGAGTTACTGAGCAGGTGTCTTTATTTACAGACTGAGTGCAGATCTGACCCATTGTTTATATTGATGCATGAGTAGTATAGAGCATCACAAAAAGTGAACAATTTAGTTTTTAGTTATCCAGTCTCAGAATAAAGCCTCATACATAGTATGTAGGATCCCACGTGTTTTTCAAAATCAGCGCCTTGGAGAAAGTGTTAAAAATGATAGCTCTGGAGTCAGACAGGTGTGAATATGCAGGAAGGCAGCAGTTTGCTAACTGTCTGATCTTGAACATTTACTTACTCTCTCCCCAACTCAGCTCTAAATTGCAGTGCTTTTTATTGAATTAGTTTTAAGAATACACATAAATCACTCAATGTTATGCCTGTCACAGGAAGGGATTAATAAATGTTATGATCATTATCATTATTAATATATTAAATCAGAACATCTGATGTGGGTTCAGCCCCAGGGTTTAGACTGTTCTTTGGATTCAGAAGTACCAGCCAGTTTCTTAACTTTTCTCTCTACCCATCAACTGGATGCTGACATATAGTGGCATCAATGATAAAAATGATAGAGAATTAAAGTTAAAGAAATATTTCATGATGAAGAAAAATAAGTAGATTTATCTTGTAAGGTGCACAAATCATTGGGCTGAAATAATTTAGAATGTGGACATTTTGCATATCACAAATAGGCATGTTGTTTACAGTAAAATAAAATTTTTAAAATAAAACTATACAAATGTAATTTTCTTTATGTTCAGCTTTATGTTCAACTTATAATGGAATGAATGCATTTTTGAAAAGTTTGCTTATTTATTCACACTCACTCACTGAGAGCTGACATTGTACCCATTCACTTTCTATGAATTTGGGAAATATGGTGCCTAAAAGCAGACCTGGTCTTGTTCTCTCAGAACTTATTGGCTAGCAAGAGAGACAGACATTCATCCACAATTTTTAAAAAGTCAAGTTATAGGAGGTAAGTGCTATAAAAGAGAGCAAGGTAGTTCCCAGAGGTTTTAAAATGAATCCTCCTAGAAATCTAAATTTATAGAAAAATATTTAATGGTTACATTAACTTGCTTTTAGAACACCATGTCTCCATGGCTGATTGAGAAAAGGGATCTATTAGAACAAGCCAAAATGTTTTTAATGAAAACACAATAAAACTACAGTTAGTTGTTTGTCATATTGAACATGGTACAATAAATTAAGCATCGTTATTCAGTCTTCATTTATCATTTATATCTGTGTGTATGGATGTACTCATACACGTATGTATGAATATATATGTATCTATGTATGCCTTTTTCTAAATAATGTTTCCCTAAGAAAGAATCCTCGACCATTCCAATTAATTTGTTCAAAGTATGTTCTGCTTCCTTTTTTGTCTTTTTTGAGAAAATGCTGGTAAAATAGGGGGCTTTCTCATCAGACTTCGTCAGCCTTTACTTCTATTTCTAAGCTACTAAATCTCTATAGTTGAACATTTTCCCTGAGTTCTGGCCTCAATGTGTAACTTTATGCTAAATCTATGCACCTAAATGTCATCTTGTCTGAAATTCTAGTTATTTTTCTTCTTCAATTCTGATTGCCCACATGTATTCTAATTCTTCATGAATGATTACCACCATCCATCTTGAAACTCAGATCAGAGTCGTGGAGGCTGTTTTAGAGTCTCTTTATATTCAGCTTGTGAGCAGGCACTATCAAGACTCTATATACGGCCCCTCCTCTTTGTTCTCACAGCTATAGCCCCAGACTGGCTCTAAATTTTCTCTCACTCATGCTGATTCAGTAATGTTCTAAGCTTTTCTCCTTTTATTATCTCCTTACTTTTCCCCTCCTCCAATCTGATGACTTCTCCATCTGCCTTCCATTTTCTCATTAGAATGAATGCCTTAGTTTTCAACATTGAGTTTTTGCTTTTGTTTTTCTTTTTTTATATATACTTTTTATTTTTATTTATTTATTTTCTTTACATTATTGTGTTGGTTTTGCCACACATTGACATGAATCCGCCATGAATATACACGCTTTCCCCTTCCAGAACCTTCCAGAGCTTTTGTTTTCCATTCTCCAGTTTGAAGTCCTTCAGTCACCTATCACTGCCATTCCCAGGACTGCTTTGTCCTGCTGATTTCATGATCCTGGGTAACTTCCTACCTCTCACGCATGTACAGAAGGATTCCTCTGGCTAAGAAGCCTGGAGACACCTCTAATAGTCTTCCCTGTGCACCTTCCTCCTCTGTTATTCTGCCGCATAAACGCTGCTGTCTTGGTCTTTCCGGACTTGAACGATCTCCTCAATTCAGTGTGTCTGCTGTGCTTCTTTGGGCTCCCTGCTCGGCATGGAGGTCTGGAACCTACCTCCTGGGGGTAAACTGAGGCCCCACTGGGCTCATCTCATCTGCTTCCCTTTTCCTGGGGATCACAATATTACGCTTCCTGTTGTACAAAGTCTAAAAATACTGTTTTATTTCATCAATATTCTAGTTGTTTAAAAGATGGGAAGATGAATACAATTTCTCTTACTGAATCATGGTCTGAAGGATAGATCCAGAAATGTACATTTTTTAAAAAGGTAAAAAATCATGGGTTTATACTGATATCATCAATTCATATATGGAGTACAGAGTGCATCTGAAATTTAAAAATTTATACTTTATCATTAAGATAATTCTTTGCTTTAACATACAATACTCAGCCTCTCCATGGATCACAGCCTTGTTGTGGTGAAAACCTTGTTGTGATAAAGAATATTCAACTACTGGACAATTGTGCTCATTTCGCATGCTTTTAAGGTTATGCTCAAAATCCTTCAAGCTATGTTTTAGCAGTATGTGAATAGAGAACTTCCAGATGTACAACCTGGGTTTAGAAAAGGCAGAGGGGCCAGAGATCAAATTGCTAACATTTGTTGGATCACTCCCTTGCTGAAAGCAAGAGAATTCCAGAAAGGAAAAAATATATGTATCTGTTACTGCTTCATTGACTACAAGAAAGCCTTTGATTGTATGGATCACAACAAACCAGAAAATTCTTAAAGATATAGGAGTACCAGACCAAACTACCTGTCTCCTGAGAAACCTGTATTCAGGTCAAGAAGCAACAGTTACAACCTTACATGAAACAACTGACTGGTTCAAAATTAGGAAAGGTGTACATAAATGCTGTATATTGTCACCCTGGATATTTAACTTATACTCAGAGTACATCGTGCGAAATGCCAGGTTGGATGAATCACAAGCTGGAATCAAGATTGTTGGGAGAAATAACAATAACCTCAGATATGCAGATGATATCACTTTAATGGCAGAAACTTAAGAGGAACTAAAGAGCCTCTGGATGAGGGTGAAAAAGGAGAGTGGAAAAAAAAAACTGGCTTAAAACTCAACATTCAAAAAAACTAAGATCATGGCATCCAGTCCCATCACTTCATGGCAAATAGATGGGGAAACATAAAGTCAGTGACAGATTTTATTTTCTTGGGCTCCAAAATCCCTGGGGATGGTGACTGCGGCTGAGAGATTAAAAGATGCTTATTCCTTGGAAGGAAATCTATGACAAACCTAGACAGTGTATTAAGAAGCAGAGACATCACTTTGCCAACAAAGGTAGACATAGTCAGAGCCTTGATTTTTCCAGTAATATACAGACATGAGAGTTGGACCATAAAGAAGGTTGAGCACTGAAGAATTGATTCTTTTAAATTGCAGTTCTGGAGAAGATTCTTGAGAATTCTTGAGAAGACTGAAAGGAAACAAGCCAGTCAGTCTTAAGGAAATCAATCCTGAGTATTCAGTGGAAGGACTGATGCTGAAGATGAAGCTCCAATACTTTGGCCACCTGATGTGAAGAGCTGACTAATCGGAAAAGATCTTGATGATGGGAAAGACTAAAGACAGGAGAAGAAGGCAGCAGAGGATGAGATGTTTAGATAGCATCACTTATTCAAAGGACATGAATTTGTGCAAACTCCAAGAGACAGTGAAGGACAGGGAAGCGTGGCATACTGTAGTCCATGGGGTCTCATAGAGTTGGACGTGACTTGGAGACTGAATAACAATAACCACAATAGCAATATTCAGATAATAATTTCACAATAGTAATAAAATTTTAGCAGGAAACAATGGAAAAACTAAAGTGTGAGATTTTTATACAATTCCTTTTGTTCATAGCATGTATCCCATTGAGGACACTATGATCTGGGCTTCTTCCCAGGCACTAGTGGTAATGGACTTCCCAGGTGGCGCTAGTGATAAAGAACCCGCCTGCCAATGTAGGAGACATAAGAGATGCAGGTTCGATCCCTCGGTGGAGAAGATCTCCTGAAGGAGGGCATGGTAATCCATTCCAATATTCTTGCTTGGAGAATTCCATGGACAGAAGAGCCTGGTGGGTTAAGGCCCATAGGGTTGCAAGAATTTAGACTCGACTGAAATGACTTGGCATGTACATTATAATCTAAGTCAGATAGACACATAAAGGGACATTTCACAATATACCTGACCAAAACTGTCAAAGTCATTAAAAAAAAAGTGAGGAGTCTGAGAAACTGTCACAGCCAAGAGGAGCTTGAAACATGATTATGAATTGTAATGGAATTGGATCCTGAAATACCAAAAAAAAAAAAAAAAACTATTAGGCAAAAACTAAGAAAATCTAAATAAACCATACACATTAGTTAATAACTGAATCAATATTGACTCACTGTAAGATCTTAATAATAAGAGAGACCATGTGTGGATGCATATATGGAAACTCTTTTTAGTATCTGTTCAATAATTCTAATACTGTTTTAAGAATGGTTTACCACATTTTTAAAAGCTGTTTTAAAAATTAGTAGCTTGTAGGACAGGGCTGAAGCGACTTAGTAGCAGCAGCAGGAGCTTGTTAACAGTTGTGGATCTCTGGTTTCCTCTTTCTTATCTCATCAAATTATTTATTGCTTAACTTGAGATTATTTATTGCAATTTAAAAGAAAATGGTGCATACATTAATTTCAGAGTGAATTTTAATAAGTATACATAAAAATAAATTTATATTTTTTTAAATGTGTTAATACAATGGTGAGAGCAATTAAAGCATTTCAAATATGGAAAAGAGTCTATATCTCCTACCTTAATTGAGAGGCTCATTTTTTAATGTAAAGCTATCTGTGTGTTCTTGAGTCTCATTTTTGGACCTTCTCTTCTGTCCTATTCATTTTTATCATTCATCTGTTAGTACCACACTGTTTTTAATAATTTGGACTTCTTATATGTTTTCTTATACTTATTAGTTTCTTAATCTAATTTTCTGTCTCCAGAAGGGGGAAAATAACACCCAATACTTTTACTGGGATTGCATTAAATTTTGAATTAATTTAGAAGAGCTTTCATATTTGTAATGTCAAACCATCACATCCAGGAATCTACAAATGGTACATATACCATTGGTTCATGTAAGATTTTGTGTCTTGTAGGAATATTTTTAAGTTTGACTTCATAAGCTGTGCCTTGGTATTTTATCTTCCTTGTTGCTATTTTAAATTAGATACTTCATTCATTATACATTAAATTAAATACATTTCACAGTTTTTGTATTGGGAAATAAAATACTATTATCTCTGAGAAAATTCTCTACTCATCCTCAAACTGAATAAATATAATAATATTTTTCACTTAGTTTCTCATGTTGTTAGTTTGTCTTCTATAGGACTTTATTAACAACTTTTGCAGACTGTGTGCTCAGAGAATGTGTATTCAAGAAGATCAGGCTAGAGTATAGAATCTCAGAATTAAAAAAGCAAAAGAGTGAATAGCTCGCTAAGTTGGGGATAAATGGATTGTAGCTGGTGTTGATAGCTATTAAAATGTTGGCCTTTGGAATATCAAAGAGCAAGCATCATACTCATTATGTTAAAAAGTTTTTGAGTAAATTAAAAGTGTAAATATATTTGGCAATTAGCAATACTGAACACTTATTACTATATCATGTTTTTTTGTTTGTTTTAAATTTTAGGACCAAAATTATCCATATTTTAACTTGCTTAAGGCAGAGAGCAGTATCTGGAATGCATACCCTCCTTCTGGTTGTGTTATAATCTTTTAATGATATCAGACAGACTGAATTTTTATAAAGCTTCTATTATTAAATTTCAGAAAGTTTAGGTCATGCCATACTTTTCTTAAATTTTCAGATTTGCCTTCACTGTTAATTTAATGAAAACATAAGCTAGCTGGAAGTCCTTATTGTATCCGGAAAAAAAAATACAACATCATGGGCAGATTAGTATGGGAAGGAGTATATTCTGGATCTACTCCAATATCATTGGAAGACTAATATACAGAGAGTAATCTCGTAATAGAAGTAGACACTTGACCCTATCTCTTAGCAAGGAGCAAGAGCCAAGTCAGTGCCAGCGTAGAAGAACAAGAGGCACAGAGGAGGTGAGAGGTGTGGGAGAAGAGCGCATATGAGAGGCACTCTTGCCCTATTTCCCTCACTTACTCCCGAAGTGTGCCTTCCCCGCTGCCACTGTGGGCCCGGGGTTGCTGTAATGAACCGGAGGTGACAAGACAGCAGACCGAACGAATAAACAACCACACGGCTCCTTAACGACTGTGTGCCCTCCACCTCTGGAGTAAGGGGAAGTTTGGTCAGGGCGAGTGAAGGTGGGGAAGTATTTGGTACATGGCGGCCTCATCACTAACCGACCCTCTGGGTCCACCAGTGTCTGAAGTATGATGGCCTGGGCATCTACATTCTCTCCTTTTCTTTCCATGGGAGATAAAACCTCATTAACAACTCTGCAACTTATTGTACTGCATTTTGTGACCTGAATGTAGAAGTGATCTGTAAGCTTTTGTTGCTGTTGTTATTGGTACTTAAGTACATAGAGAAAAGGGCCTTAGGGACTTCATACATGTTAAATCTGAGAGTCTGTTTAATCTGAGAGTATGTAGATTCATTGAAAGAACATGTGTATTAAAGAGAATTACTGCCAAGGAAAATATGGTTTTTCTTATATTTTCAGGTTTTGCTCCCCTAAATATTCACTGTGTTGTTGTTTACTCTCTAAGTGGTATCTGACTCTTTTGCAACCCCATGGACTCTAGCCTGCCAAGTTCCTCTGTCCGTGGGATGTTCCCAGGTAAGAATACTAGAGTGGGCTGCCATTTCCTTCTCCAGGGAATTTTCCCAACCCAGGGATCGAACCAATGTCTCTTGTGTCTCCTGCATTGGCAGGAGGATTCTTTACCACTGAGCCACCAGGGAAACCCAAATATTCAGTATAATATCTATCAAAAACTCCATCTTAACATTAAGATCACTATTTAAATAAAGAAACATATATTTAAATATTTAAAATTAAACATTAATTTGTGTAATTTAAACTGATCTTTATTGAAATAGACACATTTAAAAAATATCTAGTTTAATGGATATCTAATAAATATAAGACATATTTAAATAGACAGCTATTATTATATTTAGCTTACTTGGATATATTAAATACACAATATATAAATATTTCATATTAAATTTAAATACAGTTATATTCAATTTTGCCAGAGAAGGCAATGGCACCCCACTCCAGTACTCTTGCCTGGAAAACCCCATGGACAGAGGAGCCTGGTGGGCTGCAGTCCATGGCGTCGCTAAGAGTCTGGAAATGACTGAATGACTTCACTTTCACTTTTCACTCATTGGAGAAGGAAATGGCAATCCACTCCAGTGTTCTTGCCTGGAGAATCCTGGGAATGGGGGAGCCTGGTGGGCTCTCGTCTTTGGGGTCACACAGAGTCGGACACGATTGAGTGACTGAACTGAACTGAACTGATATTTAATTTTGCAGCAAATTGAGTATCTCTTGATGATATTTGTCTGAGGATGTGAGATGGCTATGTGTTGACAGCTTTTATACTCTAAAAATTGCAGATGCTAACACACTGAAAAACATGGTGCATTTTAACTGATAACAGATTTGTGGACCTAATTTATCACCTAAAAAAAAGAATCCCAAAATATTAAGCTTTCTTAAATTTACTGTATACATTTTTAAAAATCATTTTTTATGTGGCAAGGAAGAATATTTCTTATACACACATAAAATATTTGACTATAAATTGAATCTTGCTCACATCTAAATTTTATACATGTATATCTATTTGTATCTATATATATATAGATATACTATAAGTTATTGGATAGTCATTAGGAGTTTGCCCTCTTGTTCAATAAAGGAAGAAATCAAATGTTGATATTATTTCTATGAAATACATTTACCTTTAAAATCTTTCCTCTGCAGCAATAAAAATCTGAAGGATAAAACCAGATTCTCAGAAATTGTGACAATGTTACCTATGTCTTCTGCATATAAAACTAGAGCATTGGTTATAGATTTTTCTTCCTTGGTCCAGAATTAAAAAATTTGGAGAAGATTTTCCTAGTCCTCTGGTACACACACACACACAGAACTGGTAGCTATTCACATAAGCAAATGTCAGCCTACACTGAAGATAGGATCTCTCTCTGGTGGCTAAGAGGGGAAAAGTAACCAAAACAGAACAAGAGTATTGTCCTTGAAACAATGTTTGAGGAAGAGCTGTGATCAATGCCATTAGGTCAGTCTGACATGCATTTTCTATTCACAAAGTACACCAATCGTTACAAAAATAAGTGAGCTGAGATTTTTGCACTCAAGAAGTTAGAAATCTATCCGCAGACACAGTGCACAGTGTCTCTGTCACCTTTCTGTACCCTGCCTTTATGTTAAGCACTCCCAAATTAATGTCTCCGGTCTGGCTAGCTTCCCTGAAGTTTAAACTCATTATCCAGGTAACTACTCGACACTCCACTGCTTATTAGCCCCAGATTTTCTTAACCCCTAGACTTTCTTATATTGGCTGATGGCAACTCCATCCTTGGCTCAAATCAAGAACTTCAGAGTCATCCGAGACCTCTCACTTTCTCTCATACAGCATGCCTAGTCCATTAGATATTCTCTTGGCCTCATTGTCTCTCAGTGGGATCATTCTGATAGCTGCTTTACTGTTCCTGTTGTTTTCATTGCTGCTACTCACCCCAACAGTCTTTTCTCGACACAGCAGCTAGAGTGATTCTTTAAAAATATCCATCTAATTACGCCATACTTCAACTCAAAACCCTCCAATAGCTTCCATATTACTTGGAGTAAGTTGCTTAAAAATTGGCATAGGTCTTATAAAATGTGATTCCCCATCACCTCTCTTATGCTGGGAATTGAGCACAAAGAGACCCCATTTACCCCTCCACACACACACATTGAGGTAGTAAATGGCAACCCACTCCAACGTTCTTGCCTGGATAATCCCATGGACATTGGAGCTTGGTGGGCTACAGTCCTTGGGGTTGCAGAATGTCAGATGTGATTGAGGAACTGAACATACACCATACCTAGTTTCTCCTATTGCTAACATTTTGCATTGCTATGGTTCTTCTATTATAATTAATTCACCAATATTGATAAAGTATTATTATTATCATTATTGTCTTAATCTGTATACTTTAAGGTCCATTCAATGTGCTGCACATTTCCATTGGCTTGGACAAATACAAAATGTCACATGTCCCACACTGCAATCTTATATCGAATAGTTTTATTACCCTCAAATTCCCTATGCTTCTCATCCTCCCCAATCTCTGACAACCACTGATCAAGTTACCATTACTATTACTGTAGTTTTCCCCTTTCCAGAATGTCACTTCAATGGAATCATGTGGACGTAACCATATCCATATTTTATTCATTGAGCAACATTCATTTGATATTTTTTCATTTCTTCTCATATAGTGCAATAACCCCTTAATTCTAATCACTGAATAGTACTCCATTGTATGGATGTACCACACTTTGCCTACTCTAGTTTTGGGTGATTATGAAAAAGCTGCTATGAGTGTTCCTATGCATATTCCGTGTGGCTATGCTTTCACATAAGTTGGATAAATACATAGTAGTGGGATTACTTGATCATATTTTGAAACTATATTTAATTTGGAAAGAAATTACCAAACTGTCTTCCTAACTATGACATTTGCACTCCCACCAGCAATAAATGAGAGTCCCTCTTGTTCTACTCCCATGCCATCCTAATAGATGTGCAGTAGTCTCTTCTTTTAATTTGCATTTCCCTAATCACATATGACTTGTCATCTTTTCACGTGCTCATTTGCCTTCTGTTTATCTTCTGTGAGGTACCTGTTCAGGTTTTTGGCCTGCCTTCTGAATTGATTGATCTTCTCAGATACGTTTGTACATTCTGGACACAAGTTCTGTATCACACATGTGATTTGCACATATTTTCTCCCGGTAAGACATGTCTTTTTGTTGCTCTGAAACTGTCCTTTGCAGTTCAAATATTTTTCATTTTTTTTTAAAACACTGATTTGATTTGATTTTTAAACAAACAACCATCTCAAATGTTTTAAAAAGAGAACAAAGAACAGGAAATTCTATTCTAAAAGTGTTATTGTTGCTGTTGTTAGTCACTAAGTTGCATCCAACTCTTTTCTACCCCATGGACTACAACACTGCCAGGCTCCTCTGTCCATGGAATTCCCCAGGCAAGAATACTGGAGTGGGTTGCCATTTCCTTCTCCAGGTTCAAAGGTTTTAAGTCCAGTTTATCAAATTTTCTTTCTTGTACCGTGTTTTCAATGTCATGTACAGAAACTGATTACCAATCCCATGACTTTCTAATTTTTCATGAGGTCTTTACTAAGATTTTTAAGAAGTTGTTTTATTGTTGCTGTGAATATGTTTCTTGTTTTGTTACTTGCCTTTTAAATTTATGATCATTTAACAATGCAGTTAATTACATCAGTCATTTTTCTGTAATGTTTTCTGCACATTTCATTACTTAAGATGTTCGCCAGTTAAACATCACTTGTATTTTCACATTTCTTTACAAAATAGCCTGATTTTTACATTTTAAATCAAATTTATTGTAATGTTAAGATTAAAATCTTTTAACAGGTTTTTACTGAAGCATAGTTGATTTACAATATTGTATTCATTTCTGCTGTATAGCAAAGTGATTGTTATACATATATACAATCTTTTTCATATTCTTTTCCATTATGGTTTATCACAGGATATTGAATATATTTTCCTATGCTATACTGTAGTACCTTACTAAAATATTTAAGTAAATGCATAGTCTAGTATCTGAGCAATACCCCTGGAATAACTCTAAGTTAAACATATGTGCTCGTCAGTATGCATGTGTGCCCAACATGTGTATTCCCATTTGTTTTATGTCATTAATTTGACTATTAATTTTCTACTGCTACCATGACATGTCATACATAATAGGTCAATTCCCTTTGATACAGTTTATATATTCTGTTAACATTCTCATCTATTTATTCCTGTAGATGAATATAAAAACAATTTACAATCATCTTCTAAGAACTTCCTTATTGATTTTCTAACTAAAATTTCATATTTTAAACTTTGGCAGGAATTGGCTTTTTGTATTTTTGCTTACTAGTTTGTTCATTTATTGAAATGAGTACTTGCTGTGTAAGGATGCATGAATAACATATCAATTAACATCATGGACACAATTTTTCCAGCATGAAGCTTACAGTCTAGTGGGGTGTATCTTTTAATTTATTAATAATTTTGTTAAATCTGTAAGTTATAATTTATAATTTATATCTCACACTGCATATTAAGATCATTTTTTTAACCTGTGAAGTGTAAGCTACTGTGTAATTGACAGCAATTAAAGGGCATTTTTTTCACTTTATTTTTATATAATAATTGCTATTTTCAGGCTTTTCCGTTATTTGCTACATTTTGGAATGTGAAACAAGGTTTTCATTTAGTTTCATATTATAGTTTAGAAATGTTTATTTTCAATTTTTCACTTTTTCAAAATATACATTTAACTTTGCTGGGAAATGTGGCTTTTGCCATATTTTTATTCCTTCAATTGATCAAGTACCTTGGCAGATGTTTATCTTGGGCTCCTTTTATAAATTTTCATGCCATTGCTGAATTACTCTCATTTTATAGAACATATTGTCTAAGCTCCAATGTAGTTTATTCCATTATGCAGTCTGCATCCAAGCAAGACATATTTAGACTGATTTGCTCACTGATTTGGTTTGTGATATTTTTATGTATGTTTTATTTGACCTATAATTTTGTCTTTGTCGCACTGTTGTGGGTGATGGTGAAGAAGCAGACACATCTTTTTTTTCCACATGCTAGAACATTGTGAATTCTTGTACGTTGGGCTGGGAACTCTTGTCTCTGGGGGTCCTTATTAATATTTGAGTTTCACAGGCAAAGCAGAACCTGCAGAGAAAGGAAATTCACAATAGAGATGTTTTTAAAGGGCTGCTCTCATTGACAGAGGCAGAGTTTGAACTCAGGCAGGTGTGACCATGTCCCAAAGGCAGGGATGAATGATGCCTTGTGTTGTCATAGCTTTTTATGTGCTACAAGCATTTGGAAATTATATATATATATGTACACATTCTCAAGCTTATTTGTTTTAGTTGTGATATAATAAAATACTGTTATCTGACATTAGAGTTTTTTTCTCATTAAAATGATTCTGTGCATTATTCTAATTTGTTCCTAAAAGCTCTGAAGAGCACAAAACACTGATTTAGAACATCTGTTCTGTGGCAAGTGAGAGCATTTTCTAATTACACCACCTAAATCTGGGGCTCAGGGCTGTACTTTAAGTGACTCCATCTCTTCGAGTGTTTTGACTGCCATACACTTGATTCTTTATTTTTTGTTCTCCGATCTTCTAAAATCTATTTTTAAAATTATTTATTTTCATTTCTAAATATTTGCCCATGCTGTGTGGCATGTGGGATCTTAGTTCTCCAGCCAGGAACTGAGTCTGTGCCCCTTGCCTTGGCAAGTGCAGTCTGCCTCTGGACTAGCAAGGCAGACTGGTCTTATTACACCTTAATGGTGGTGAAAATGTGGGTGTGTGAGAAGGAGCAGGAGAGGCAGGAAAAAGGAGAGAAGCACAGGAACACTGGTGAGATCACTCCCCAAGTTCTCAGGTAATAAAGGTATTTGGGTAAATGGATCAAGAAACAAAAGTGAAACCAAACCACAACAACAAAAAGCACAACTTTTCCCTGTAACTTTATGATTCCTCTCCTTTTACATAGCACTGACCCTCTGCTGGTCAAAAATCCATATATAGAATCCAGAGAGTCAACCAGCTGTGGACTATGTAGTACCGTAGTTAATATTTATTGAAAAAAATCGTATGTAAATGAATCTACATAGTTCAAATGGCTGTTCAGAGGATCAACTGTACTCTTATTTATACACAACATTTTCAACTTTTATAAAAAAACATAGTCCCACTTTATATATTTGGACACAAGTGTACATCTGGATGGCTTCCTAGATGGCTCAGTGGTAAAAAAATATTCGCCTGCCAATGCAGGAGACTCAAAACATTCAGTTTGATTTCTGGGTCAGGACGATAGCGTGGAGAAGGAAATGGCAATCCACTCCAAGATTCTTGCCTAAGAAATCCCATGGACCGAGGAGCCTGGCAGGCTATAGGCCATGGGGTCACAAAAGAGTGGGATATAACTGAACAACTGAACATGTACATTTAGCTTTGTGTTTCTAATGGATACACTTTTGCATAAATAAGTATATTGTGTATTTAATAGATATGTTTTTTTACAAGGAAGATTATGTATTGCCACCTGCTAGTACAAGGTGAGGTCACACTCTAATTCTACTAACAAATGAAATTACCAAGTGCAGAAATAAGATCTCAGATTTGCGAGTATGAGAAAGTAAAATTCTTGAGAAGATATATTTCACTGATCTAAGAACTGTTGAGAAAGACAAAGTGGAGGCATGACCAAGTGCAGAAATAAGATCTCAGATTTGTGAGTATGAGAAAGTAAAATTCTTGAGAAGACATATTTCACTGATCTAAGAACTGTTGAGAAAGACAAAGTGGAGGCATGAATGATAAAGAATAAATGATAGCACTAAGAAACATCTAGATTCTACAAAGTTCTTGAAAGTTTTTTAAAAATTCCAAATGCAGTACTACCTGTCTTGTTCTAGACTTGTTTCCTGAATTCCTTTCTATGAAGGTGCATCATAAGCTTTTGGAGACTTTTTTCTTTTAAAAAGAGAAATGTGCAAATTAATATAATGGGAGTCTACAGTAAAACAAAAATCAGTTTAACAGTGACAATGAATGAGCACCTATTACATGCTTGGATATCCCTAGAAGTTGGCAACTTAAATATGATGAAGATACAGTCGCAGCTCTAAAAAGTTTTATAACTTGGTTTGAGAAACAAACACATGTGTGAGGAAGTCAAAACTGTAAAAACGGCCTTCTGATCACTTTAGCTGGACCAGATTATTCTTGAGGGGTTGGAGGAGAATATTTACTATCTTAAAACTCCACTTCTATCAGTCTACACCAAAGCAACAGATAAAGTAATCCCCTTTCCTGCTTCTTTCTCATTTTCTTCATTTACTGAATCCTGCTTTTATATAAATTTCTTTCTAGCTGTTGCCATCACTGTTTCTGAGGTTCCTCCAGCCTCAGCTTTCTTATCAAGCTCACATACATCCACCTTGAACTTCCTCTAAGGTTATTGCTCTCGTAAGTGGCTTTTTTTTTTTCAAACTGGATTTTTATGTTTGTCTCTTTGTTCTGTGTATGCTTTTAAAATGAAAAATTTTAAACATGCAGTGATTGCCTGCATTATCTCCAATCTTCTGAATTTCCCTTTGTTACCTCTCTTTTCTGCTATTTCTGATTGTCCACTGGTATGATTACTTCATATGTCATTCCATAAGCTGCTCATTTCTCTTCTACTTAATACAAAAGGCTGAAGGACTGAACTCAGTCGTGATGTTGCCTGCTGTCCTTAGTTTGATTTGTTTCCCTGTCTGCTGGGAGACGACCTCAAGAGGGAGATGCAGAGAACAATACACAGGGGTCTACATTCTGATTCCGGCTTTCCCACCAAGTTATAGCTGAGTCTCCTCTCCCTCTTCCTCTCTCTTTTTCTCTCTCCCCTCTCCAGTCTCTCTTTTCATTAATCTCTCTAGCTTAGATCTTTTTAATTAAAAATATCACAGTAAATTTTCAGTAATAGTAAATTAACATAGTTATTTATAAGAAATAAATTAGTAATTGTTTCTATTCCACACCAACCCCGCCTGGACTATTTTATATTTTTCCATTTCTTTGTGTTTCCATATGAAAATATTCCTATGCTCCTACAAATTTACAGACATGTAAATACCTATGTACAGGCAGGGCTTATTTTGCATTGTTTTATCTTAAAATGTCCTCTTATCTGCAAGTAGCTTTCATTTTTTAATTTAAAAAGATACCTTGGATATATCTTTATGGCAGTAAATGCAGGTCCATTTTGCTTTTCAGAAATCATCCTAATTGTCTTGAGAATGTATGCACTATAGTTTTGGACTATTTTCTACTGATAGACATTCAGGTTGGTTTCAGATTTTTGCGATCAATATAGTATAAAATGATGCAACTTACCACTGCATAAAATGTGGAATGTTTAATGAACATTAGCAATTTTAAAAATGCTTACAGCAACCACTTTCCTAGGAGGAATAGATGAGGTGAGTAGGTATCACTAGTTCTAATAAGTCAGCCACACCCAACCTGTCCACCTTCTCTCTTTCAGATATTTGTTGAATTCTCTTCTCCTCTGTGTCCTTTCTTAAATTTCTTTGTCCTTATGTGTTAACAAACTTGTATTCCTTTTTAAAAAATCTTGGCTTTGCTGCATGCTATGTGGGATCTTAGTTTTCTGACTCATGCCCCCTGCATTGTCAGCCTAAAGTCTTAACCCCGGACGACCACGGAAGTCCCAACAGCCTTGCTCCTTTTTTTTTTTTTTTTTCACCATTTTCCATAATCTGTGAGCTTTGGGGAGAGAGAGAAAAATGCACCTGAGGGTAGTTCCATATTTGAATGGAGTATCACTCCCGCTTTAACCTACTGATATCAGAATTTTGACCTTAATTTTTCATTAAAACAACTTTCTAGAATTTATCAGTAACCTCCATTTTGCCCACACCCAGTAGTTAATTTTCAGTCTTTGTCTTAATGTATTTCCCTGCAGCATAAGACAGAGTTAACCAACTGGCTCCAGGCTAAGTTCTGTAGAAGCAGATGATTTCAAGTAGTTTTAATACTGCTATTCTTGCCTTCATCACATCCAGCCCTTTCGCATCACTTAGGAGTCATAGAGGAGACTGACAGAACCAGGTAATTAGAATTAGTTACTGTGAAGTACTTTGCAGCAGTCATCCTGTATCCTTTGGTGCAGTGAATGATGCTCCAGAGTTCTGCAACCTAGAGTGTGCAGGATGGCTTAGAGTGAGAAACAGGTAACCCCAGCAACCATCACTGCGCAGACAGTGAACAAACTGTCCCTACCAAAGAGCATTCCCTTAAGGCAGCCTTGAGAGAGAGAGAATTGTTAGGTGTTGGGAAGAAAATAGGGCCACAGGTTTGGTTAAGGATGCCAGGATCAGATGCTGGTTTATGTAGATCATTTGACAGCTTGGGAATCAAAGATGACTGGTCGAAGCTACAACCCCAACACAGACTTCATGCGTTTCCAGCATTATCTTTATTTTTTGGTTTCTAGAATTAGTATGTAAGTAGAAATGCCACGTTGTTTGGGAAACTGGGATACAGATCAGGAAAATGTCCCCTTCAAAGAATGGAACATTCTCTAAAGTAAAAACCGGTTCTCGTTAGATGGAGATGGTTAGTGAATGCATTGGTGCAGAAACAAGTAAGTCAGAAAGAGAAAAACTAATATCGTATATTAATGCATATATTATGCATTGATGTAGAATCTAAAAACACTTGGTACAGATGAACCTATGTGCAAAGCAGAAATAGAGATACAGATGTAGAGAGCAAATATATGGACACCCGGGGGGTTGGGGGAGTGGGATGAATTGGAAGATTGGGATTAACGTGTATATATACACTACTGATAATATTTATAAAATAGAAAACAAATCAAAAATTGCTAACCAGTGAAAACCTACTGTGTAGCTCAGGAAATCCTACTCAGTGTTCTGTGGTGATCTAAATGGCAAGGAAATCCAAGAGAGAGGAGATAGATTATATGTATGGCTGATTCACTTTGCTTACAGAAGAAGCCAACACAACAGTCGAAAGCAGCTATATTCCAATAAAACTTTAAAAAAAAAAAAAAAAGAAAAGTTGTGCCCAATCAGATTAGACTCATTATAGGATCAGTACAAAAAGAGAAGTTGCGATAACTCAGTACAAAAAGAGAACTTGAGATAACTGTTCATTAATTAACTTTGATGGTATCCTGTCTTGCTGAAGAAAGGAGTCTAGATAAAAAGGATTCAATTTTCAACTGTAGGCTTTATTTCTCAGACTGTGAGAGTGCAGGTACCCTGAGATATTCACCTAGGATATACAGCATCCATGTCTTACATGAGCATGGTGAAGCAGTAGCAATGAGCTACAAAGTGTTAAAGATTTTATTTTTTGTTTGTTTCTTTGCTTTGTTTTTAGAAAACTTTATAGAGGCATAGTTTACAAAATAAAGTGCCCTGATTTATTTTAGTGGATTGAAATTTTTAATGTTGTTTCTAATTGTGGTAAAAGTCATATAATAAAAAACATACTATTTTAGTCATGTTTAACAGTACAGCTTAGTGGCATCAAGTACATTAATATTGTTGTGCAACTCTTACCATCATCCATCTGGAATCTAGGAAAAATAGCACAAACGAACCTATTTGCAAACAAGAAATAGAGAGACAGACACAGAAGCAAACATATGGCTACCGAGGAGTAAATTGTTCAGTTCAGTCGCTCAGTCGTGTCCGACTCTTTACGACCCCAATGGACTGCAACATGCCATGACTCCCTGTTCTTCTTGAACTCTTGGAGATTACTCAAACTCATGTTCATTGAGTTGGTGATGCCATCCAACCATTTCATCATCTGTCACCTCCTTCTCCTCCTACCTTCAATCTTTCCCAGCATCAGGGTCTTTTCAAATAAGTCAGCTCTTCACATCAAGTGGCCAAAGTATTGGAGTTTCAGCTTCAACATCAGTCCTTCCAATGAACATTCAGGACTGATCTCCTTTAGGATGGACTTGTTGGATCTCCTTGCTGTCCAAGGGACTCTCAAGAGTCTTCTCCAACACCACAGTTCAAAAGCATCAATTCTTTGGTGCTCAGCTTTCTTTATACTCCAACTCTCTCATCCATATGTGACCACTGAAAAAACCATAGCCTTGACTAGATGGACCTTTGTTGGCAAAGTAATGTCTTTGCTTTTTAATATGCTATCTGCTGCTGCTACTGCTAAGCTGTGGCAGTCATGTCCAACTCTGTGCGACCCCATAGATGGCAGCCTACCAGGCTCTGCCATCCCTGGGATTCTCCAGGCAAGAACACTAGAGTGGGTTGCCACTGCCTTCTCTGAATATGCTGTCTAGGTTGGTCATAACTTTCCTTCCAAGGAGTAAGCATCTTTTGATTCATGGCTACAATCACCATCTGCAGTGATTTTGGAGTCCAGAAAAATAAAGTCTGCCACCATTTTCACTGTTTTTCCATCTAATTGCCATTAAGTAATGGGACTGGATACCATGATCTTTGTTTTCTGAATGTTGAGCTTTAAGCCAACTTTTTCACTCTCCTCTTTCATCTTCATCAAGAGGCTCTTTAGTTCTTCTTCACTTTCTGCCATAAGAGTGGTATCATTTGCATATCTGAGGTTATTGATATTTCTCCTGACAGTCTTAATTCTAACTTGTGCTTCATACAGCCCAGCGTTTCTTATGATGTACTCGGCATATAAGTTAAATAATCTGGGTGACAATATACAGCCTTGATGTACTCCTTTTCCTATTTGGAAAAGTTGTTCCAGTCTGTTGTTCCATGTCCAGTTTTAACTGTTGCTTCCTGACCAGCATACAGGTTTCTCAGGAGACAGGTCAGACAGATGGTCCAGTATTCCCATCTCTTTCAGAATTTTCCACAGTTTATTGTGATCCACACAGTCAAAGGTTTTGGCATAGTCCATAAAGCAGAAGTAGATATTTTTCTGGAACTCTCTTGCTTTTTTGATGATCCAGCAGATGTTGGCAATTTGATCTCTGGTTCCTCTGCCTTTTCTAAAACCAGCTTGGACATCTGGAAGTTCACAACTCACTTATCGTTGAAGCCTGGTTAGGAGAATTTTGAGCATTACTTTGCTAGCGTGTGAGATGAGTGCAATTGTGCAGCAGTGTGAGCATCTTTGGGCATTGCCCTTTGTAGGGATTAAAATAAAAACTGACCTTTTCCAGTCCTATGGCCACTGCTGAGTTTTCCAAGTTTGCTGGCATATTGAGGGCAGCACTTTCACAACATCATCTTTTCAGATTTGAAATGGGTCAACTGGAATTCCTTCACCTCCACTAGCTTTGTTCATAGTAATGCTTCTTAAGGCCCACTTGACTTCACATTCCAGGATGTCTGGCTCTAGGTGAGTGATCACACCATCGTGATTATCTGAGTCATGAAGATCTTTTTTGTACAGTTCTTCTGTGTGTTCTTACCACCTCTTCCTAATATCTTCTGCTTCTGTTAGGTCCCTACCATTTCTGTCCTTTATTGAGCTCATCTTTGCATGAAATGTTCCCTTGGTGTCTCTAATTTCCTTGAAGAGATCTCTAGTCTTTCCCATTCTATTGTTTTCTCTATTTCTTTGCACTGATCACTGAAGAAGGCTTTCTTATCTCTCCTTGCTATTCTTTGGAACTCTGCATTCAAATGGGTATATGTTTCCTTTTCTCCTTTGCTTTTTGCTTCTCTTCTTTCACAGCTATTTGTAAGGCCTCCACAGACAGCCATTTTGCCCTTTTGCATTTCTTTTTCTTGGGAATGGTCTTGCTTACTGTCTCCTACCGTTTCATGAACCTCTGTCCATAGTTCGTCAGGCACTCTGTCTATCAGATCTAGTCCTTTACGTCTATTTCTCACTTCTACTATATAATGATAAGGAATTTGATTTAGGTCATACCTGAATGGTCTAATGGTTTTCCCTACTTTGTTCAATTTCAGTCTTAATTTGGCAATAAGGAGTTCATGATCAGAGCCACAGTCAGCTCCTGGTCCTGTTTTTGCTGACTGTATAGAGCTTCTCCATCTTTGGCTGCAAAGAATATAATCAATCTGATTTCACTGTTGACCATCTGGTGATGTCCATGTGTAAAGTCTTCTCTTGTATTGTTGGAAGAGGGTGTTTTCTATGACTAGTACATTCTCTTGGCAGAACTCTATTAGCCTTTGTCCTGCTTCATTCTGTACTCCAAGGCAAAATCTGCCCATTACTCCAGGTGTTTCTTGGCTTCCTACTTTTGCAGTCCAGTCTCCTATAATGAAAGGGACATCTTTTTTACAGTGTTAGTTCTAGAAGGTCTTGTAGGTCTTCATAGAACTGTTCAACTTCACCTTCAGTGCTACTGGTCAGGGCATAGACTTGGATTACTGTGATATTGAATGATTTTCCTTATAAATGAACAGAGACCACTGTGTCGTTTTGAGATTGCATCCAAGTACTGCATTTCAGACTCTTTTGTTGACTATGATGGCTACTCCATTTATTCTAAGGGATTCTTGCCCATAGTAGTAGATATAATGGTCATTTGAGTTAAAGTCTCCCATTCCAGTCCATTTCAGTTCGATGATTCCTAAAATGTCGATGTTCACTCTTCCCATCTGCTGTTTGACCACTTCCAATTCCTTGATTCATGTTCCTAACATTCCAGGTTCCTATCCAGTATTGCTCTTTACAGCACTGGACATTAATTGTATCACCAGTCACATCCACAGCTGGGTGTTGATTTTGCTTTGGCTCCGTATCTTCCTTCTTTTTGGAGTTGTGTCTCCACTGATCTCCAGTAGCACATGGGCACCTAATGACCTGGGAAGTTCATCTCTCAGTGTCCTATCTTTTTGCCATTTCATAGTGTTTATGGGATTCTCAAGGCAAGAATACTGAAGTGGTTTGCCATTCCCTTCTCCAGTGGACCACATTTGGTCAGAACACTCCATCATGATCTGTCCATCTTGGGCGGCCCTACACAGCATGGCTCATAGTTTCATTGAGTTAGACAAGGCTGTGGTCCATATGATTAGATTGGTTAGTTTTCTGTGTTGTGGTTTTCAGACTGTCTGCCCTCTGATGGAGAAAGATATGAGGCTTATGGAAGCTTCTTGATGGAGAGACTGACTGAAAGGGAAACTGGGTTCTGTTCTGGTGGGCAGGGAGATGCTCAAGTAAATCTTTAATCCAATTTTCTGTTGGTGGGTGGGAGTGTGTTCCCTCCCTACTATTTACCTGGGGCCAAACTATGGTGGAGGTAATGAAAATAATGATGACCTCCCTCAAAAAATCCCAAGCAGGTACTGCTATACTCAGTGACCCCAATCCTGCAGTAGACCACCACAAACCCACGCCTCCACCAGAGATTCCTAGACACTCACCGGGGTGGGATAAATTAGAAAGGATAAAATGCACTGATTTTAATCATTGAATTTGATATTTTGAGTAACATATGCACCCCTG
This sequence comes from Antilocapra americana, assembly GCA_007570785.1. Classification (NCBI taxonomy): domain Eukaryota; kingdom Metazoa; phylum Chordata; class Mammalia; order Artiodactyla; family Antilocapridae; genus Antilocapra; species Antilocapra americana. Next base: position 1,530,602 of record ML661334.1, read on the forward strand.
TAATTAGGACCATAATCAGGATATCGAACCCTTCCATCACCCTAAAATTTTCCACTATCACCTTTCCAGTCAGTTCCCATGAACAGCCCCAGTCTCAGGCACCAATGACCTGCTTTCCATTGCTAAATATTAGATTTGTTTTTTCTAGGGTTTCCTATGAGGTAATACGTATGAAGTTAATAGTTTAGTACTGAGTACACACTAGATAGGCTTTTCTCGTGGCTCAGATGATAAAGACTCTGCCTGCCATGCAGGAGACCTGGGTTTGATCCTTGGGTCAGGAAGATCACCTGGACAAGGCAATGGCTACCCACTCCAGTGCTCTTGACTGGAAAATCCATGGACAGAGAAACCTGGCAGGCTACAGTCCGTGAGGTCGCAAAGAGCTGGACAAGACTGAGTGACTGAAACATACACACATATATGGTAGATATACCAATGAATGTTCATTTCTTATAGTATTTAATATGTCAGCATCTTAGTTTTAACAGCGACTCTCATAAGTTTGGAGAGTTTGCATCAGTTCCTTTGCCCTGAATCATCTTAAAGGAGCTCTCTTACAAGTAATTTAAAAAACCACTGAGTAGGTCTCATTCATTTGTTTATACATTCAATAATTCATTCAATACATATTCACTAAGCAGCTAATGAATATGTATTTGTATCAGACGGCAGCTAATTGAGACATGAACAAAGATAAAAACAGTTCCCAGTTCTTCTCTGAGTTTACCTCATAATATAGATGGAAGGACAATGAACACAATAATTAAACAAAGTTTTTAGGTTTTGGAAGATGGTAAGTGCCGTTGGAAAAATGAAGCAGAATAAAACGATTGGCTGCAGATGTGGTAGGAGAGTTGTAGTTTTCAATAGGGTGACTGGGATAATCTTCACTGAGAAAGTGATATTTGAGGACATCCTGCAGGTGAGGGAGTGAGCCACGAAAATGTCTGCCAAAAGGTGGTTACAGAAAAAGTTGATGCTAAGACTCAGGAATGAATAAGAAACCACAGCTTGCCAACCCATACTGACGACCATTGTGTAAAACTGAAAACCATTGTGAAATTGACTTTCATCACACAGCTAAGTTTTGCTTGTTTGAACATCTGCTAGTTCAGACTCATACACTCCCAGATAAAATCAGCAACTGATTTCACAGGACTCATGGGTTCCAAAGGCCACTGACTGGTTGAGAAACTTGCCTAGTTTGCAAATACTCTCCAATCTCTGGCTTGTGCCCTAAAACCAACCTACAGCAAATCCAGCCTTCAAATTCCTGACTCTCCCTTGTTGAGACATTTCTGAGATTGTCCCAAGGTAGCACACTTTCACCTTCACCAAATTTAATGACTCCAGCTTCAAGAGATCCATAGGATTTGTTGATGGTCTGTGTTGTCGGAGGCTCTTTGAAGGCCGAGGCAGGAAAGTACCTGAAATTTCGAAATGACTAGTTCAATGAGGCTGAAGCTAAAAGGAAGTGTAGTGGGGGCTGGGAGGGGGGTGCGGTTCTTTCCTGGTGGTTCAGTGGTAATCTGTTTGGCAATGGAGGGACATAGGTTTAATCCCTGGTCAGAGAACTCAGTCTGAGTGCCTCAACTGCTAAGCTGCATGCTACAACTAGAGAACCTGTGTATTGAAAGATTCTGTGTGCTGAGCTAAGACTTGACAGAGCCAAATAAATAAATAAAAACGAGATATAAAAGAAGTGTAATGGGAAATGATGTCAGTGAGGCAAGAGGCCACACTGTGGAGAATCTCATTGGACATCTTAAGGATTTGATGTTACTCTCAGTTGGTGACAAAGCAAAACACTGGGAGATTTTGAGAAGTGATATTACATGACCTCGTAGGTGCTTGTGAGCAGCAGAGCAGAGGAGGACAGTCTTGAGAACAAACTGGCCAATTAGGAGCTGTCAAAGTAATCATGGCAAGAGATGTTGTTAGCTCAGGTATATGATGACACTAGAGACAGTGAGAAAAGATTGGATTTTGGATCTATTTTGCAGGTGGAGTCCAAGGGATTTATTAATGATTTGAATTTGGAAATAAGAGAGACAGAAGAGTCAGGCATGATTCCACCGCAACCAGAAGGGTGAAATTTGCACTTCCTAATTGGGAAAGACTGCCATAGTACAGGCTGGTGGGGAAATCTGAGTAACTGAGTTTTGCGCATTCTGATGGGGTAACTGTGTCCCCTCAAAATTCTTACATTGAAGTCCCAACTCTCTAGTAGCTTCTCGGGTGGTGACTATAATTAGAGATAGAGCTTTTAGAAAAGGAACTGATTAAAATAAGGTACTCAGCTAGACTGTAATCCAGCATGATTCGTGTCCTTATAAGAAGAGGAAATTAAGACACAGACACACACATGGAGGGACAACTGTGTGAGGACCCAGGAAGAACAGAGCCACCTACAAGCCAAGGGGAGAAACCTCAGGAGAAACCAGTTCTTCTAACTTCTCTAGCTTCGAGAATTGTGAGAAAGTAATTTTCTGCTGCTTGTTATGAAAGCCCAAGCAAACTACTACTGGGATGTTAAGTTTTGAGAAGTTTATTTGTGGCTCACCTGGTAAAGAATCCGTCTGCAGTGCGGGACTCCTGGGTTTGATCCTGGGTTAGGAAGATCCCTTGGAGAAGGGAAAGGCTACCCACCCCAGTATTCTGGCCTGGAGAAATCCATGGATTACAGTCCATGGGATCGCAAAGAGTCGGACATGACTGAATGACTTTCAATTTTCACTTCATTCAACATCCAAGTAGAGATTTAATTTCCTGCAAGAAATATACAGGAGAGATATCAACTTGGGAGCCATCATCACACAGATGGCTAAGGCTATTAAACTGTGTGAGATCACAAAGAAAATGATATAGAAGAGATCCAGTAAAACAAGCTATAGGAAATTCCACTTTTTAGAGTGGAGGATAGGGAAATCCCTGATGGTCCAGTGCTTAAGATTTCACCTTCTATTGCAGTGGGTACCTGGCCAGGTAGTTAAGATCCCACATGCCTCAATGGCAAAAAACCAAAACAGAAAACAGAAAAAATACTGTAACAAATTCAATAAAGACTTAAAAAGTGGTCCACATTAAAAAAAAAAAAAGATGGAGGATAAGATAAGAACAAAAAAGTCTCAGCAAAAGAGACTGAAAAAGAGTGAACAGAGTATCATTAAGACAGTATGATAGTCTGGAAACCAAATCAAGAAATTATTCACTATGCAAAGGAGGAATCAGATGTTTAAAATATTCCTGATGAGTCCAGTCAATTGAGGGTTGGGAATTGAACGTTGTGTTTAGCAATGTGGATTACTGGTCACATCATTGAGATGCAATCGGAGAGGAGGTAGAATTCAGTTTTAATGGGTGTCAGTAAGAAATCTTGAGTGTATATGTGTACAGAAGAAGACACTTTGGAACTGCTTATTATATTTTGAATAAATAAAGGATTAAATCCAGTTTCCAAGACTGCAAAGCCAAAGCACAGACTTTAATGGTAGTGATCTCTCAAGGTACCTTGAGAAGTTCCCTACTCTCTGTCTCAGAAATCTCTCCAAATGCTAGTCATGATATTCTTTTATGTGTGTCTGGAATAAAATTACAGAGACAAGGAGGAAGATCTTACTTGTCCTTGTAGGATTTCCTGCTAAATACAATGAGAAGCCACTTAAGGACTTTATGCAAAGAAAAGCAGTATTTCAGAAAGTGTACTCTGTATTTTGCATGGAGAGTTGCCAGGGTCCAGCCCCAGCGGGTCCGGGGGTCTTGAGGGATGAGTGGCGTCCGCGGAAGAACTGAGCTGAGTCGATGTGTGGTGATGAAGCAGTCTCTCTTTATTGCTGTTAGTTTTGTGAGGTGATGGAGAAGTCTCTATATTTTTGTTAGTTTACAGTTTTATAGCCAAAAAACATCCCCATTACATCACAATTATTCTATGCAATCTTTTGTTTTCTGCCTATCATCAATAATTTTAACATTAAGCTCATTTTCCTTGCAAAAGGTCGGATTTCTGCATAATTAGACTTAAATAGTATGTTTACCATTTGAATGTCTCCAGCATACTTCGGATAAGTACATCAATCTAAATAGAAAGGTTACATTTCTCTTATTAGGTGCAACTATGTAGAAGCTAGAGAGAGGGGCTTAAGCTTGAAACTGTTTTATTCTATTAACCTATTTTGGTTTTTACAAGGAAAGAGAAAGGAAGACAAAGAGACAGTTTAGCAGCACTGCTTTAACAATGAAACCCTATTAACCTTACAACTACTAAAATGAATTCCTATGTCTACACTACCCTAAAGCAATCAGTGTCTCCAATTATGCTCGCCACAGTTATGAGCATTCCTAAGTCCCTTTCCAGTCTGGTTTTTTCAAGGAAGGGAGCCTCCTCCGTGGAGTGGTCAGAGGAGTGGGATGTGGAAAGGTGACCCAAGTATGAGCCCTTCTGGTGGTGGCTTTGCCATGACCCCCAGAGAACTCTTCGTAAACTCCCCAGTAACTAGTAGGAGGTATAGTAATCTATTTAAATGTCCCTTATTCCTCCTTAGTCCTTGGGAAAGGGAATCTGCCTTCCCAGATCCTCTGAGGGAAATGAGGTCTGAGGGAATTATCTCAGGATGAATTTTTTTTAACTGGGACTGACCTACTGAGATGAGCTAATGTTCAGAGCATAAACAGAACTTCCCAAGAAAAATACCAGGAGGGGCCTTGCCTTGGGATGCCCCAAAGGAAAATCCACTTTGCAATTTCCTTCTCAGTCCCATGACCTTGTCATCCGAGTGAGGGGGCATCCTGATGGCTCCCAGCAGAAAGTGAATGGAGAGTGCTGGCAAAGAGACTGGTTAGAAGATTCCAGAATATTCTAAAGGAAAAAAAAGTGATTGCATGGAAGAAATGAGGATAGAAGTAAGTAATGGATGGAGACATTTTTGGAGATAGGATTCAAAGGACTTAGATATAGGAAGTAAAATTACATTAGGAATTGCAAAATCTTCCACTGGAGATTCCCATAATTTACGTGTCTCTTTGTTTCTTTTTTTTTTTTTTTGGAACCTTTCCAAATAAATGAAAGTACTGTTTGCAATGCCAGTGCCTTGATTCTCAGTTGTTCCTTGGATTCAAACCTCTTGAAATATAAAGAATAGAATTCAATATACAACTGAGAAATAAGGATGCATCCAATTAGTCAAAAGGAGATGAACGCTGAATAGAAACTCTATCGAAAGAGAAAAGCAAACCTTTAGATTGCTCTAGGTTTTATTGAAGGATAGTTGCTTTACCGTGTTGTGTTAATTTCTACTGCACAGAAAGGTAAACCAGCCATATGTAAATATCCCCTCTGTTTTGAGTTTCCTTCCCATGCAGGTCACCACAGAGCGCTGAGTAGAGTTCCCTGTGTGCTGCAGTAGGTTCTGATCAGTTACATGTTTTAAACATAGTAGTGTGTATGTGCCTATCTCAATCTCCCAGTTTATCCCACCTTCCTTTTCCCCTCTTGGTGTCCATATATTTATTTTCTACATCTGTATCTTTATTTCTTCTTTGCAAAAAGATTCATCTGTATCTTTTTTTTTGAGATTTTTTCACTCGCAAGAAATATGCTAACAACTTTGGAGCTTATTTGCATCATTTACCCAGCATAATGTTCCAGACAAAGTCATATTTTCTCTATAAACAGATTCATTACTGAGTGTTTCTTCTTAGATTTCAAATGTGTTCCTAATTAGTTGAAGCATTATTAAAAGCTTAGGTCCACGCGTTTTGGACTCCACTTGAGTATTCTTGCCTAGAGAATCCCATGGGCAGAGGAGCCTGGTGGGCTGCTGTCCATGGGGTCGCACAGAGTCGGACACGACTGAAGAGACTCAGCATGCATGCATGTATGAGTTAATAGAGTACCTAAGTGTAACTTTATAGAAAAAAAAAAAGGTTTATTTACTCCAGAAAACTGCATTTCAGCTTCTTTCTTCAGGCTTCTTCTACCAAGTCTGACAATAATGAATTATTAATTCTCTCATTTCTCTCTGTCTTTAAAAGAAAATAAAAAGGAAACATCTTCATGTAACAGAGATGTGGAATAGGCAGAACATATAACTATCACTGTTCTTTTCAGTTGTGTCTTCAAATTTAACTTTTATCCATTTCCAGGGAGATTATGTCCCCAGAAATCCGAGAATCACATGAATGCTGTTTATCCACACTTTGAATGATTCTTTCTATATGTCTAAAACCATGGAGAATCTAGTCAGTGTCTTTAGTTCAGTTCAGCAGAAGCAGAAACCTAACAGAGGCAGTGTCTCAGTTTTTAAAAATGAATGTTTTATTAAAATCAGTTTTAAATTTATTCTTAATTCATTTCCTATGAAACTTCAGCCATTATATAGAGCCGTTGAAGACGCAAGAGATTTAAAATGGCAGAGAAAATTGTCTTTACTTTTGGAAGCTAGGCACCTATTTCAAATACCAGACATAATTATTTGAAAAAGTCAGGAAAGGAGAAAAAAAAACAACTTGATACTGATTGCAGAAATAATTATTAAAACTTTCATAAAGACTGATGTGATCAAGCTTTAGTGCATTCTCATTCTTCTTCATGTTTAACTTGGCTACAAAATTAAAAAAACAAAATTATACTTTTAAAAAAGAGCCAGAGAACAGAGAATTTTAAGAAACCAATTAAACAGCTTTTCTTCTGATCCATTTTTGGGAGACATCTATAACTCTTTGCTGAGGGATTGCGGTGGTGGGGGTAGGGGATAGTTAAAGCCAGAAGAAGAGAAACATTGTTTTATATCAAACTTCTCTCAAGGTTTAGACCTTTAGACTTTAGACTTACAACTTCATATCTCATTACTATTCCCCAAGGTCATGGAAAGGCGAGCTGTGCTGGCCCCAACGTGGTGCTTGTATCCCTGAGTGGACAGTGAGCATGGAAGACCACCCTCCCATGAGGATAACCAATCTCAGGTGGAGACAGGACTATGACACATGTTATGGTTCAGCCATAGTGTGAGCGTGCTCTGTACATAGTCCCAAGCTCTGCCTCCCTGCGCACTTAGGCAATGAATGAGGCCAGAAAATATCCATATCAATTTCAATGTAACTACTTCTTACAGTAGCTCTGGGTTCCTGATATCAGAAGTCAAATTCTTATCTTGCACATCACCCAGTCAGCAGCAGCAGCAGCTCCGTGGCACTTGCTCGAAATACAAACCCTTGGGCCCCAACCCAGATCTGAATCAGAAAATCTGGGCTTCAGAGCCCAGCAAGTTTAAGTTTGGGAAACAACTAAGCAGAAAGTTTTCAGCCCTGCCCTGCCAACCTCAAACACTTATTCATAGATTCCACCCTCCGAGATTTTGATTTAGTTGTTCTTGGGTGGTACCTGGGCAGCGGAACTTTTAAACTCTCCTGAAACTTTTCTGATGTTCAACAAGAGTTGAGAATCGTTGGTTATAAGATTTTTGTCTTCAAGGACCATGTCAACCGTACTGCACTAGGCACTGGTCCCCTAGACCATTGCAATCATTGAAAGAGTAATTAAATCTTTCTCTACCTATATGACCCACATAAGCCCAATTCCCACCCCTCCCCACCCCCCACTATGGAAACATTACTGATTTTGCTTCCAATATACAGAAGAAAATTATCTGAAATGCCTTGCGTTGTCTTGCAAACTGAAATCAGAAAGGTGGCAGCGGATGTCACAGGTCTTCAGAATTCTTTCTGAATCAGTGCTTTTGCTTCCTCCTACTCCCTTTTTCCATTCCAACCTAAAGTGACTCAGTGCTGAGTCTCTTCATGATGTCTGAGTTCACATGAATTAATAGGTTTTCTCACATGGTGGCTTTGTGGCTATCTGACTATAGGGAGTCACTTTTCAGTTATATTCTATTTTTTTATCTAGGAAATCTGGCATTACATAAAATGATTCATCCTTTGTCATTTTTACTTAAAATATTAAATTATACCACAGAGTGTGGTATTCTGTGATGTTACTTTCCTCTTAGAGGTGACTGTCAACTTTCACATCTTTTGTTTTTGTTCATACTCACCAATTTACACACACACACACACACACATATATATATATATGCATATATATGTGAGTATAATTATATTATACCATACTGTATTATAGTATAGTATGGTATAGTTAGTATACTAATATTTGAGAGTATGAACAAAGAATATATATATTCTTTTCAGTTGTCTGTAGTTCTACTTGTAATGCTTCTTTCAGGTGATGGAAATCGCCAAGTTTTTTAATCATTTCTAATGTGAATGACTCAGCTATTCATGTACCTGCATTTACTTTATTTCAGAAACACTTGTGGAAATGTCATTTTAGAGAATGATGAAATGGCAGCAGGTATTTGGGGATGAAATGAGCTATGTGTATACAGTTCAGTGCCTCTTCTTTCTCTTCTGAAGTTTCCACTGGAGGTTTGAGGAGTATATGGAGAACCCTCCATCAGCGAGATGATGGTTTCCCTTTAAAATTCAGTTCTCTTAAAAAGAAAATGTTAGTGTAATTAAGGGGCTAAGTGGAAAGACTGTGGAGCCAAACTGTATGAGTGGCAGTTTGAAACTCAGGTTGGTCATCTACTAGTTTTGTGACATAAGACAAACTATCTTTTATTTTTCACATTAAACCGATAATGGAAATTATATTCTTTTTTATGACAGTCATATGGATTGATCCAGTTCACATATGCACTTAAAACAATTCTCTTCACATAATAGGACCTCAGTAAATCTTACATCGTGTGCAAAGATCTTGCTATTCTCACATTCAGATTTATGAAGCTAATTTTTAAAGTTATAATCACTAATATAATGAGACTAAACATGAACTTGGGCTTCCCAGGTGGCACTAGTGGTAGAGAATCCGCTTGCCAATGCAGGAGACACAAGAGACACAGTTACGATCCATGGGTCAGCAAGATTCCCTGGAGAAGGAAATAGCAACCCACTCCACTATTCTTGCCTGGAGAATCCCATGAACAAAGGAGCCTGGTAGGCTACAGTCCATGTGCTCTCAAAGAGTCAAAACAACCAGTACTGAACATCAACAACTCAAATTAGTTAAACTAAATGTTAATAAAAGCATTACATCTGCTCTGATTGCTGTGGCCAAGACTTCCAAAACTATGTTGAATAGTAGTGATGAGAGTGGGCACCCTTGTCTTGTTCCTGACTTCAGGGGAAATGCTTTCAGCTTTTCACCATTGAGGATAATGTTTGCTGTGGGTTTGTCACATGTAGCTTTTATTATGTTGAGGTATGTTCCTTCTAGTCCTGCTTTTTGGAGGGTTTTTCTCATAAATGGATGTTGAATTTTGTCAAAGGCTTTCTCTGCATCTATTAAGATAATCATGTGGTTTTTATTTTTCAATTTGTTAATGTGGTGTATTACATTAATTGAATTGCGGATATTGAAGAATCCTTGCATCCCTGGGATAAAGCCTACTTGGTCATGATGTATGATCTTTTTAACATGTTGTTGTATTCTATTTGCTAGAATTTTGTTAAGGATTTTTGCATCTATGTTCATCAGTGATATTGGCCTGTAATTTTCTTTTTTTGTGGCATCTTTGTCGGGTTTTGGAATTAGGGTGATGGTGGCCTCATAGAATGAGTTTGGAAGTTTACCTTCCTCTGCAATTTTCTGGAAGAGTTTGAGTAGAATAGGTGTTAGCTCTTCTCTAAATTTTTGGTAGAATTCAGCTGTGAAGCCATCTGGTCCTGGGCTTTTGTTTGTTGGAAGATTTTTGATACAGAGTTTCAATTTCAGTGCTTGTGATGGGTCTGTTAAGATTATTTATCTCTTCCTGGTTTAGTTTTGGAAAGTTGTACTTTTCTAAGAATTTGTCCATTTCTTCCAAGTTGTCCAGTTTATTTGCATATAGTTGCTGATGATAGTCTCTTATGATCCTTTGTACTTCTGTGTTTTCTGTTGTGATTTCTCCTTTTTCATTTCTAATTTTGTTGATTTGGTTTTTCTCCCTTTGTTTCTTAATGAGTCTGGCTAATGGTTTGTCAATTTTATTTATCTTCTCAAAGAACCAGCTTTTGGCTTTGTTGATTTTTGCTATGGTCTCTTTTGTTTCCTTTGCATTTATTTCTGCCCTGATCTTTAAGATTTCTTTCCTTCTACTAACCCTGGGCTTCTGCATTTCTTCCTTTTCTAGTTGCTTAAGATGTAAAGTTAGGTTATTTATTTGACTTTTTTCTTGTTTCCTGAGGTAAGCTTGTATTGCTATGAACCTTCCCCTTAGCACTGTTTTAAAGTGTCCCATAGATTTTGGGTTGTTGTGTTTTCATTTTCATTCATTTGTATGCATATTTTGATTTCTTCTGTGATTTGTTGGTTATTCAGCAGTGTGTTGTTGAGCCTCCATATGTTCGAATTTTTAAAGGTTTTTTCTCCTGAACTTGACATTTAATCTTACTGCATTGTGGTCAGAAAAGACGCTTGGAATGATTTCAATTTTTTTGAATTTACCAAGGCTAGATTTATGGCCTAGGGTGTGATCTGTTCTGGAGAAGGTCCCGTGTATGCTTGAGAAAAAGGTGAAATTCATTGTTTTGGGGTGAAATGTCCCATAGATATCAATTAGGTCTAACTGGTCTATTGAATCATTTAAAGTCTGTGTTTCCTTGTTAATTTTCTGTTTAGTTGATCTGTCCATTGATGTGAGTTGGGTATTAAAGTCTCCCACTATTATTGTGTTATTGTTAATTTCCCCTTTCATACTTGTTAGCATTTGCCTTACATATTGTGGTGCTCCTATGTTGGGTGCATATATATTTATAATTGTTATATCTTCTTCTTGGATTGATCCTTTGATCATTATGTAATGTCCATCTTTATCTCTTTTCACAGCCTTTATTTTAAAGTCTAATTTATCTGATATGAGTATTGCCACTCCTGCTTTCTTTTGGTCTCTATTTGCATGGAATATCTTTTTCCAGCCTTTAACTTTCAGTCTATATGTGTCCCTAGGTTTGAGGTGGGTCTCTTGTAGACAACATATATAGGGGTCTTGTTTCTGTATCCAATCAGCCAATCTTTGTCTTTTGGTTGGGGCATTCAGCCCCTTTACATTTAAGGTAATTATTGACAAGTATGATCCCATTGCCATTTACTTTATTGTTTTCGGTTCGAGATTATCTGTGTTTCCTGTCTAGGGAAGATCCTTTAGGAATTTTTGGAGCACTGGTTTGGTGTTGGTGAATTCTCTTAGCTTTTGCTTGTCTGTAAAGCTTTTGATTTCTCCTTCAAATTTGAATGAGATCCTGGCTGGGTACAGTAATCGGGGTTGTAGATTATTTTCTTTCATGACTTTAAGTATGTCCTGCCATTCCCTTCTGGCCTGAAGCGTTTCTATTGAGAGATCAGCTGTTATCCTTATGGGATTCCCCTTATGTGTTATTTGTTATTTTTCCCTTGCTGCTTTTAATATTTGTTCTCAAAATGGATCGAAGATCTAAGCATAAGACCAGAAACTATAAAACTCCTAGAGGAAAACACAGGCAAAACACTCTCCGACATAAACCAAAGCAGGATCCTCTATGACCCACCTCCCAAAATATTGGCAATAAAAGCAAAAATAAACAAATGGGACCTAATTAAAATTAAAAGCTTCTACACAACAAAGGAAACTAAAAGCAAGGTGAAAAGGTAGCCTTCAGAATGGGAGAAAATAATAGCAAATGAAGCAATGGACAAACAATTAATCTCAAAAATATACAAGCAACTCCTGCAGCTCCATTCCAGAAAAATAAACAACCCAATCAAAAAGTGGGCCAAAGAACTAAACAGACATATCTCCAAAGAAGACATAAAAATGGCTAACAAACACATGAAAAGAGGCTCAATATCACTCATTATCAGAGAAATGCAAATCAAAACCACAATGAGGT
>ML661334.1:1547526-1608379 GCA_007570785.1 Antilocapra americana
AGCCCAGGTTTGATGTTTGATACAGGGTGCTCAGGGCTGGTGCACCAGGATGACCCAGAGAGATGGGATCGAGAGGGAGGTGGGAGGGGGTTTCTGGAAGGGGAACGCATGTATACCCATGGCGGATTCATGTCAATATATGGCAAAATCAACACGATAATGTAAATAAATAAATAAATGAATGAATAAAATTTTAAAAAAGCATTATATCTTAGAGAAAGAGGTGTAAGGAGTTTATTATCTGAATTTTGGATTGTTCATTATCACTATAAAACAACTTTCAGTTAGTCTCTACTGAAATATAGATAATGACTCTAGTTTGTTATTTTCCAACTAGAAATATGTCCAAATTTAAGAAAATAAATCTGAATAAATCTTACCTTTATTTTCCATAGACAGTTTAGGAAATAGGAAAAAGTAACAGGATCATCATGAACTGGGGAGGGAGGCCATCATATGGTCAGACCAGCTTTTGGCCTGATGCACCCCAGATATCTTCCATGGGGGCTCCCCACATTCCCTGGGGGTGTCTCTGCACAGCTGAATCCCCTCTACACCTCGTACAGGGTATTCTTGGGGGTCTGGATTAGACTGAATATCTGAAGCATTGCACAGATTCATGAGAGAAACTCAGATACATCCAGACTGGAATCTCGATCTTCATTACCTAATTTTATCCTGCTGTAGTAATCCTCTCTCCTTTGCCCTCCATCACTGCCATGTTAAGAAAGTACAATCCCACTTTGTCCTGCACCCCAGGAAGGAGCTTTAGCAGTTACGTGACACATAAAACCCACTGTTTTGTCTCCTGCCACCTGGGCCAAGTGGGCAATCTCTATGCAGATCTGGTTCAAGGCAGTGATGTGCCAACCACCAGAGACAAAATCTTCAGCTGTGAAACAGCTCCATCTCTGAGCCTTACTGTGTCCCTTTTTATCAGGAATTCTATGTTGTAATCTGCTATGGTTATAAAGCAACTAGCTAAACAGCTGCTGTTGGTACTTTTTTATTACAGTTCAGTTCAGTTCAGTCACTCAGTCATGTCCGACTCTTTGTGACCCCATGGACCACAGTATGCCAGGCCTCCCTGTCTATCACCAACTACAGAGCCCACTCAAACCCACGTCCTTTGAGTAGGTGATGCCATCCAGCCACTTCATCCTCTCTCATCCCCTTCTCCTGCCCCAAGTTGTTCCCAGCATCAGAGTCTTTTCCAGAGTCAACTCTTTACATCAGGTGGCCAAAGTATTGGAGTTTCAGCTTCAGTATCAGTCCTTCCAATGAACACCGAGGACTGATCTCGTTTAGGATGGACTGGTTGGATCTTCTTGCAGTCCAAGGGACTTTCAAGAGTCTTCTCCAACACCACAGTTCAAAAGCATCAATTCTTAAGCACTCAGCTTTCTTTGCAGTCCAAATCTCACATCCATACATGACTACTGGAAAAACCATAGCCTTGACCAGATGGACCTTTGTCAGCAAAGTAATGTCTCTGCTTTTTAATATGCCGTCTAGGTTGGTCATAGCTTTCTTTTCAAGGAGTAAGGGTATTTCAATTTCATGGCTGCAGTCACCATCTGCAGTGATTTTGGAGCCCCCAAAAATAAAGCCAGCCACTCTTTCCACTGTTTTCCAGTCTATTTGCCATGAAGTGATGGGACTGGATGCCATGATCTTACTTTTCTGAATGTTGAGATTTAAGCCAACCTTTTCACTCTCCTCTTTCACTTTCATCAAGAGGCTTTTTAGTTCCTCTTCACTTTCTGCAGTAAGGGTGGTGTCATCTGCATATCTGAGGTTATTGATATTTCTCTGGCAATCTTGATTCCAGCTTGTGCTTCCTCCAGCCCAGTGTTTCTCATGATGTACTCTGCATATAAGTTAAATAAGCAGGGTGACAATATACAGCCTTGACATACTCCTTTTCATATTTGGAGCCAGTCTGTTGTTCCATGTCCAGTCTAACTGTTGCTTCCTAGCTGCATACAGATTTCTCAAGAGGCTGGTCAGGTGATCTGGTATTCCCATTTCTTTCAGAATTTTCCACAGTTTATTGTGATCCACACAGTCAAAGGCTTTGGCATAGTCCATAAAGCAGAAGTAGATGTTTTTCTGGAACTCTCTTGCTTTTTTGATGATCCAGTGGATGTTAGCAATTTGATCTTTGGTTCCTCTGCCTTTTCTAAAAGAAGCTTGAAAATCTGGAAGTTCACAGTTCATGTATTGCTGAAGCCTGGCTTGGAGAATTTTGAGCGTTACTTTACTAGCATGTCAGATGAGTACAATTGTGTGGTAGTTTGAGCTTTCTTTGGCATTGCCTTTCTTTGAGATTGGAATGAAAACTGACCTTTTCCAGCCCTGTGGCCACTGCTTGAGTTTTCCAAATTTGCTGGCACATCGAGTGCAGCACTTTCACAGCATCATCTTTTAGGATTTGAAATAGCTCAACTGGAATTCCATCACCTCCACTAGCTTTGTTGATAGTGATGCTTCCTAAGGCCCACTTGACTTCACATTCCAGGATGTCTGGCTCTAGGTGAGTGATCACACCATCGTGATTAACTGGGTCATGATCTTTTTTGTACAGTTCTCTGTATTCTTGCCAGCTCTTCTTAACATCTTCTGCTTTAGTCAGGTCCACACTGTTTTACTTAGTTAGCTTTTATTGAAGGGTAGTTGTCTTCCAGTCTTGTGCTAGTTTCTAGTGCACATCAGTGAATCAGACATATGTATACATATTTCCTTTCTTTTATGAGTCTCCTCCCCGTTTAGATCACTGTAGAGCATTAACGAGAGTTCCCTCAGCTCTGCAGTGGGTTCTTGTTAGTTCTCTGTTTCATGCATAGTATCAGTAGCGTGCATGCTGCATGCTGTGCTGCTTCAGTCGTATCTGACTCTTTGTGATCCCATGGACTGTCGCCCGCCAGGCTCCTCTGTCCGTAGGGTTCTCCAGGCCAGAACACTGGTGTGGGTGTCATTTCCTTCACCAGGGGATCTTCCAGTGTACATATGTCAATCCCAATCTCCCAGTTCATCATGCACTTCCCCCCACTCCCCTTGGTGTCCTTATGCTTGTTTTCTTTGTCTGTGTCTATATTTCTCCTTTGCAAATAACACTGTCTACACCAGATATTCAAATTCTACTCCATATTTCTCTCCCCAAGAAACACAGGGGTTGGAGCCCAGACTTACTTAAAACACCAGTTATTTCACAGAAGGTTTGTATACCCTTGAAAGAGATACTTTCTAGGTATTTCTCTACTTCTTCCCTTTTTCCTCTCTTCCATAAATATTTATTGATAAATACTACATATCCCTGCAGATGGTGACTGCTGCCATGAAATCAAAAGATGGCTGCTCTTTGGAGGGAAAGTTATGGCCAACCTGGATAGCATATTGAAAAGCAGAGGCATTACTTTGCCAACAAAGGTTCGTCTGGTCAAGGCTATGGTTTTTTTCAGTAGTCGTGTATGGATGTGAGAGTTGGATGGTGAAAAAGGCTGAGCACCAAAGAATTGATGCTTTTGAACTGTGATGTTCGAGAAGACTCTTGAGAGTCCCTTGGACTGCAAAGAGATCCAACCAGTCCATCCTAAAGAAGATCAGTCCTGGGTGTTCATTGGAAGGACTGATGATGAAGCTGAAACTCCAATACTTTGGCCACCTCATGCGAAGAGTTGACTCATTGGAAAAGACTCTGATGCTGGGAAGGACTGGGGGCAGGAGGAGAAGGGGAAGACAGAGGATAAGATGGCTGGATGGCATCTCCGACTCAATGGACATGGGTTTGGGTGGACTCCCGGAGTTGGTGATGGACAGGGAGGCCTGGAGTCCTGCGGTTCACGGGGTGGCAGAGTCGGACATGTCTGCACGACTGAACTGAACTGAACTGAACATATCAGGTATAGAATTAAGTACTTAGGATCTTCCCACCAAAGAAGCAAAAAAATAATTTTATGTCATTATTCTAAGCCCTCCCAGTTCTAATAAAGTTGGATCTATTTTGGCCTCTTTTAGTCCAAATTTGAGGTGACTTCCTTTTTTCCATAAACACCTTTTCTGAAATAGTCTCTCCCAAGTTTCTGGGTAGGACACAAGTGTCTTTTTCTTCA
This sequence comes from Antilocapra americana, assembly GCA_007570785.1. Taxonomy (NCBI): domain Eukaryota; kingdom Metazoa; phylum Chordata; class Mammalia; order Artiodactyla; family Antilocapridae; genus Antilocapra; species Antilocapra americana. The sequence continues at coordinate 1,551,639 of ML661334.1, forward strand.
GCTTTCTTCCTAAGATCCTTAATCACCAGCTGGATGTTTTCCTAGTTGCTGTGTTTTCAAGATACGGGTTTTATTTTATATCTTTATGCAGTGAGTCCTTACCTTTCTTTATCTCATTGCATAGAAAAGCAAACAACTCCTTCCTTCACCCTTATTGTTCACATTTTTCTGAGCCCAACAGAGAGAAATGGAAATATGCATCTGGTTCTTCGCTGATGATTTTCCCATGTGCAGTTAAACCTTCCTTTTGTGCACACCAGCAGCGTGTTAATCATTTTGAACTTTTTAACTCTTCTAAATATTTTTACTGTAAATATTTAAAATTTTCAGGGAGCTAAGTAGCAGTATGTTTCTGCCAACACCTCTTAGGTCATAGAATTCCAGAAAACATCTACTTCTGCTTCATTGATTATGCGAAGACCTTTAACTGTGGATTACAACAAACTGTGGAAAATTCTTAAAGTGAAGAGAACACCAGACCACCTTTTCTCCTGAAAAACCTGTATGCAAGGACAAGAAGCAACAGTTAGAACAAGACATGAAACAATGGATTGGTTCAAAATTGGGAAAAGAGTACCTCAAGGCTGTATCTTGTCACCCTGCTTATTTAATCTATGTGCAGAGTACATCATGAGAAATGCTGGCTAGATGAATCATAAGCTGGAATCAGGATTGCCAGGAGAAATATCAACAACCTCAGATATGTAGATGATACCACTCTAACAGCAAAAAGTGAATAGGAACTGAAAAGTCTCTTGATAAAGGTAAAAGAGGAGAGTGAAAAATTTGGCTTAAAACTCAGCATTACTTTTGGACTCTGTGGGAGAATGCAAGGGAGGGATGATTTGAGAGAACAGTATTGAAACATATGTATTATCATATGTGAAATAAATCCCCAGTCCAGGTTTGATGCATGAGACAGGGTGCTCAGGGCTGGTGCACTCAGATGACCCTGAGGGATGGGGTGGGGAGGGAAATGGGAAGAGGGTTCAGGATGGGGAACACATGTACACCCATGGCTGATTCATGTCAATGTATGGTAAAAAACCACTATAATATTGTAAAGTAATTTGCCTCCAATTAAAATAAATAAATTCATTAAAAAAAACAGCTCAGCATTATAAAAACTAAGATCACAGAGTCTCTTCATAAGAAATAAATGGGGAAAAAGTGAAAACAGTGACAGATGTTATTTTCTTGGGCTCCAAAATCACTGTGAATGATGACTGCAGCCATGAAATTGGACGAAAAGCTATGACAAACCTAGATAGCATATTAAAAAGCAGAGACATCACTTTGCCAACAAAGGTGCATATAGTCAAAGCTATGTTTTGTAAAGTAGTCATGTATGGTTGTGAGAGCTGGACCATGAAGAAGGCTGAGCACCGATGAATTGATGCTTTCAAATTGTGGTGTTGGAGAAGACTCTTGAGCATCCCTTGCACTGCAAAGAGGTCAAACCAGTCCATCCTAAAGGAAATTAACCCTGAATATTCATTGTAAGGACTGATGCTGAAGCTAAAGCTCTAATACTTAGGCCATCTGATGCAAAGAGCCGACTCATTGGAAAAGACTCTGATGCTGGGAAAGATTGAAGGCAGGGGGAGAAGGAGGCGCCAGAGGATAGGATGGTTTGATGACATCACCAACTCAATGGACATGAGTTTGAGCAAACTCTGGGAGATGGTGAAGGACAGGAGAGCCTGGAGTGCTGCAGTCCATGGGGTCGCAAAGAGTCAGACATGCCTTAGAGACTAAAAAACAACAAGGTGTGTCTACTGCATCACTCTGTAAAAATTGTAAGTGATTTGAGGAGATCCATTAGTTTTCTAGCAAATTTAAAATAATGGATTTAATACTGGAGTATAGATGATGAACAATATTGTGTCTGTTTTAGGCATACAGCAAAGTGATTCAGCTTTACTTATACGTGTATCACTTCTTTTTCAAATTCTTTTCCCATTTAAGTTGTTAAAGAATATTGAGCAGACTTCCCCATGCTATATGGTAGGTCCTTGTTGATCATCTATTTTATATATAGGAGTATGTCCATGTCAATCTCCCCTTTTTATTTTGTGATTTTTTTCCCCCATAACATTTATTTTCAAATCCACTCATATTCCCTTTCAGTCCCTGGCTGATGTCAGCCCCTGACATCCATTGGTCACATAGAAGAGTTAAGAATTCGAGTCAAAATATGTTTGTAACTTAGCAAAGTTTTCCTAAAATATGTTTCTCTCTGAGACTTTCTGTTTTAGAGTCACTAAGCAGTGCTTCAGCTCAATCTACTGTAAGGATACAGGACATTGTGTTAAGCTCCCAAACGTGTTTTGCCAGTGCCCTGGGCTGCTAGGCTTAGCATCATACAACCGGACAAAGTGTCAGATAATGAGGTCCCAAAGCTATCAATCTGTTCACTGGTATCTAAGGTGGGCTTATTGGATCTTGGATTCACAGTGCTGCTCCTGTGGGGAAGAGAGATGACAACAAACCAACTGTAGGCATACTGAGGGTGGAAAATTCCAAAAAGAGTGGATGGAAATGATGTTATATATATCACCGGGGCTCAATTTAATGAACAGTTGTTGAGTGACAGTCATGGAAACTGTTGTCATAACAGAATTAGTGTTAGAGAACTAAATTTGAGTGGGGTGAAAATGTTAAATCACAAAGAGCTTTGCAAATAACCAACATAAGCTGTGTCAAAAATTAAATAAAGGGCCTTGAGACAAATCATGTGAAAAGGGACTTTGAGACTCCAGGACTCCCAACCTCTGGGATCTAATGCCTGACAATCTGAGGTGTAGCTGATGTAAGAATAATAGAAAAACTACCACAATATTGTAAAGTAATTAGCCTCCAATTAAAATTTAAAAATATTATTCTAAATTTTTAAAAAAAGAAATAAAGCACACAGTAAATTTAATGCACTTGAATCATCTCAAAGTCATGCTCCCTATGCTCACAGTCCATGGAAAAATCGTCTTCCAGGACACAGGTACCTGGAGCCAAAAAAGTCTGGGGACCACTGCTCTAAAACTTTAGCCTGAAAAAATTTAACTCTTCCAATATCTCTAAGGTTGTGTGTGTGTGTGTGCATGTGTGTGTAGGAGGTTTAGTTGATTCTGTTCCTGAAAGTAGTTTGGGCAGTAATTATACCCAAGGTCACATCCATTCATCAAAGACAAACAGATAATGATTTCACTTGACGAACACATAAAGTCACTCACTGGTTCTTTGGTTACATTTGTACTTGTAATACTCCATTCAAATCACATTTGAGAAGGGGGATGCCATGGCTTTTGGCTGAATGCTGCAAGTCAGCCCATGAACAACCTCAACCGCCAGACAAGGAAGAGAGCCAGGCAGAACGCAACACCTAATATTCTAGACTTGGCAGCACGCAGGGGGACAGGTGGCAGAAACCTTTCTGCTGAAGAGCAGTCTGAAAGGTGACATTGAACGTGGTAATAGAGGGAGGTTTAACAGTCCACTTCTCCAATTTAGAAATGCGGCTGAGAACCAAATGTTCCATATAGCAGGGATCAAAATTCTCAGTTAAAGGAGGTTTGTATATAGGAAAAGGGGCATTGCCATAAATATCAAGGGGGTTATTGCCTACCATGCCAGAAGGAAGGGAATGGAGGCAGTGTCAGATTCTCGAGGGTTGAAAATGAATCTAGGGTACATGCCTCCGCTAGCATCCCAGAGGTGTGGCTTGAAAATATAAATGTGGGGTCTTTGGACTGTAGTACTGACAAGCAATTTATAATGTAGGGAAAATGTCCAGATTCTAGGACACTGGTAGAGATCGTCTCCTGTTCTCCATGCAGGTGATTCTGCTCTTCAGGGACTTTGAAAAGATAGCTAAGGAAACTAAAAAGCAAGAAAGCTAAGGAATTGGCACCAGTGACCCAAGAGAGAAAGGAGGGATGGGCAGCAAGGAAACAGAGTCTAATGGCCAAGCCATGCAGTGTCTCCTGTGGAAAGAAGAGAAGGCATCTGGGGAAAAGGGGGTGAGGAGATCCCTAGGGTGGGAGGGATCCAGTCAAAACTCAGGGTGGTGGTCATCCTTGGTGCAAAAGAGACGAAGCAGGGTTTGGGATCAGAATTCAGTACTGCCGCATGGCCACTAATGGCTGTCACACTATTTTCCATTCAATTTGGCTCCTTTTGGGAATTTATTTTATTTCCTCCATGATTTGGGGTTATTTAGGATTTTACACACCACTCCTCTAGTTTGCTGCTCTTTTTACCTCTCTCCCCTTTGTCAGGCCTTGGGTTTGTGAGCGCAACCTCTGGTATTCAAGTGGCTTCCACTTCTGCAGGGTTCTTGCTATTTCTGTCATTTTTTCTCTGAGACGTTGCTTTAAAAAATGCCAAAAGCCCACTCAGCCTCTCTTGCCTAGACCTCCAGACCCTCCTGATATTCCTCACTTCTTCCCTACAAGACAGTGCACCCACCAGTCTCTCTTCAGCCCAAGTGCAGGACCGGAGATCGAGAATATCCTTTGTCTTCGGGAATTCTAAATTGAAGTCCTTTTTCCTGGCGCCGGCCCCCGCCCTCCACCTGTGCGGCCACCTGGCAGTGATGAACCGCCATCTTCCGGTCAACCACTTAGCTGGGATCTAGTCTCTCTCTTTTCAATGTTTTATTTTATTTATTCATTTATTTTTGGCCATGTGGCATGTGGGATCTTAGTTCCACACCCAGATATTGAACCCACGCCCCTGAAGTGGAAACTCAGAGTCTTAACAACTGGATCACCAGGGAATTCCTGAGATCTAGTTTCTTAATATTGACAAATAACAACAGCAATAATAAACCACAACAGATGACATAAATTGTCAAATAGTTGTGAAAGAACACATAAAACTCTCTGCTATCATGGAACTTAAATAAATGCATAAAAATATATTTCACTTTAGAAAGAGCTAACTTCTAACAAGGAGGATATGTGAGGTAGTAAAAACACTATGAAATGTCCAGGAGGTTAAGTTTTATGGGGTAGGCAGGGGCAGGTTCTCTGAGGACGTGACTTTTGAATACAGACTTGAGGCTGTCTGGACTTGGGATTCCAGACGGGACAGCAGGAACAAAGGCCCTGACGTGGGGCACGCACAGATTTAGGATTTGACTCTGAAGGAATCAGAGAGCTGAAAGGAGGGTTCTAGGCAAAGGAAGGACAGGACTGTGTTACATTTTCACACACCTAGTCTGACTGCTTCAGAGAAAAATACATAGTGACTTAGAGATGTGAGCAGACTTTAGCATTCTGAGACTTAAAAGCCTTGTGCCTAACAGAAAAGACATTTACGTATATTAGTGAGGCTGATGACACAAGTGGTTTTACCCAAAGACCTAAGGATTTTATAGTATAATTGGGCTCCTTAAAGTGTTGGAAGAAGGTGTAAACATATGACCTGAACTTGGCTAAAATAGATGGATGGTCTAGACTTAGAAGCAATGCCTCTGCAGTATGTGCTAGTTGCTCAGTCCTGTCTGACTCTTGCGATCCCGTGGACTGTAGCCCGTCAGGCTCCTCTGTCCATGGAACTCTCCAGGCAAGAACACTGGAGTGGGTAACCTTCCCCTTCTCCAGAGGATTTTCTTGATCCAGGGATCAAACACCGGTCTTCGGTATTGCAGGCAGATTCTTAACCATCTGAGCCACCAGGGAAGCCCTCTACAGAGGCACTTCTCAGATATGTCAACTTAATTTTCTTAAAAATTATTGAAAACCCCAGCGGGCTGTTGTTTATGTAGGCTGTTGCATCTATTGATGCTTACCATAGAGGAAATTAAGATACTTTAAAATATATATGTACTTATTTATTTGAAATGACAAAAATCCATTGTATATTCACAAAAATAATGTATTCTTACGGGCTTCCCTGGAGGCTCAGCTGGTAAAAAAAAATCTGCCTGCAATGCGGAAAACCCGGGTTTGATCCCTGGATGGGAAAGATCCCCTGGAGAACGAAACGGCTGCCTACTCCAGTATTCAGGCCTAAAGAATTCCACCGACAGTATAATCCATGGGATCACAAAGAGGACACGACTGAATGACTTTCACTTTCATGAGTGATAACTATATTGTCAAATAAAAAACTAAGAGAGTAGGCTTGTTTTACACATTTGGAAATCTCTTTAACATCTGTGTTGGTAGAAAACAGTTTCTCATACTGTTTCATCATTTCAGCTGTGGAAATACCATACATGATGTAGCTTCTGGAAAACACACTCTATATTCATAATAGTATAAGAGTAAAAAGCACAATATCTTTGTATTTTCTTATTGTTAAATTATTTTTGATTTTGTGAACATAGTGAAAACAGGTCACTGGGTCACAGCTTAAGAGCTACTGTTGCAGAAAAAAGACAAGTTATTATATTGCTTGCAAGTATCTGCTTATTGCCTTGAAACTAATCCCAATGTCTCTAAATATGGGAGCAAAATGTTTCACTTTAAACAAATAAAGCAGAATGAATACAGTAAAATTATGCTTAAAAAATACCCTAACCATGAGCTGGTTTATATTACTGTATGCACCTTAATTGTCTCAAAACCATATGCAGCTTTGTCTCAAAACCTGGAGAAGAAAATGGCAACCCACTCCAGTATTTTTGCCTGGAGAATCGCATGGACAGAGGAAACTGATGGGCTACAGTCCAGGGAATCGCAAGAATCAGACATAACTTAATGCTATCTTTCTTTGTTTTGTCTTAAAATATGAAATTTCTGGGAACAGGGACAGAAAAGAGGAATTCCAAAGAATTCAAAAGGATGTGAGTAAATACCAGTTCTCTGGGGCAGTCATTGATGGAAAGTAGTTTTCCTATTTTTTCCTGTGACTTGGGACAGATGTACAGCTGTGAAGCTATGGTACTTCCCACAAGTCAGTGATCATGAAAGGGGTCCTCAAACAAATTTAATTATATCTCTTGATTTAAGTTCTAAAGTCATATTCTAACACCTCAAACTAGTGAGGAAATTTTTAATTTTACCTCTAAGAATTTTGAGTCAAATTTTAACAACTATTTTGTAATTTTTTATAAAGTGCAATGCTATGTTGAATATAAGAACTTGTTTATAACACACTATATATAAGAAGAAAAATTTCTACTTCAGTTGCTATTGTAGAATGTTCTTAACTCTTCTTAGTATATTAAGTTCCAGGAATTGTTACATTTGGTTACCTCTCCTTTAGAAAAAATATTTGTATTATCCTTTTGGTAATAAAGTCTGATTTTAAAAAGTAAAAAAAAAAACCAAAAACTAATTTTGCATTAAAATGTCCTAACATCTTGTTCTAATTTTCATTTTACACATTTTCTGAGCCACACAGTTCATGTTGAAAACTCAGCCCAAAAAAAGCTGAGTTGAGGATCTGCTGGTGGTTCAGTGGCTAAAACTCTGCACTCCCAATACAGGGGGCCCAGGTTCAATCCCTGGTCAGGGAGCTAGATCCCGCATGCCACAAGTGAAGATCTCTCATGCCATAACTAGATCCAGCACAAAAACAACAACAAAATTGCTGAATTGGTGCCCTCTACCTGCTACAAGAAATGTCCCATTAAATAGCTGGTCTTTTTGTTATGTACTAATGCATGCTTTCTTGTGATTCAGTCCTTTCGTATTAGCAAAGACTTTCCTGCCAACTTTACCAGTAGAATATCTCACTGTTAGCAAAGAGCTCCATGGAAGGTTTCAGAAAGTCTTAGCTAAGGAGGCAGAGGTTTATTCTTCTCTTTACATGATGAATGAGGTATTGTTCCCACTTCACAGAGAGTTGCTAGCTCCACCTAGCTCATAGATTATAGATAGATTATCCTCTTTTTATAAAATATTGATATTTATCTTTTTCTCTGGAGATTCTGTTATAATGGAATATAAGCATATCTCTGAGATATTGTAGGTTCAGCCCCAGTCCTCTGAACAAAAGTGAATATTGCAGTAAAGGGAGTCATAATTTTCTGTTTGTTTTCCTAGGTCATACAAAAGTTATGTTTAAACTGCTACAGCCTATTAAGTTTGCAGCAGCTTTATGTCTACAAATGAACAGACATTACTTTAAAAGTACTTTGTTTCTAAAAAATACCTAACCGTCATGCTACAAACCTTGTTTACAAAACAAAAACAAATGCAATATCTTTTAAATGCAATAAAGTGAAGTGCCATAAAATAAGGTATTCCTATAGATGTTTGCCATTCCCTTGTCTTCTTAGCTTGTAGATGGCCATGGTACACATCTGGGCAAGTTCTCAGAAACCATCAGCTTAAGTCTCCAGGGCAAACTGTCAATTAGGGATATTAAGAAAATTATATGAAGGATGCTGCATTAAAACTATGCCTATTAGCCTGCAAGTTCTACGAGGACAAGAAAGTTGTTTATCTTATTCTCTCAAAGTAGCTGACTACCTGAAATAATGCCAAGCATAAACTAGCAATCAGCAAATAGGTATTGGATAAGTGAATGATGGATTAGGCAATACACAGGTGTATTTGTGTGTGTGCGTATGTATGTACTTTGTGTGTGTGCTCAGTTGTATCAGATTCTGAGACCCCATGGATTGTTGCTCACCAGGCTCCTCTGTCCATGAAATTTTGCAGCAAGAATACTGGAGTGGGTTGCCATTTCCTTATCCAGGGGAGCTTCCCAACCCAAGAATTGAACCCTAGTGTCTTGTGTTCCCTAGAATGGCAGTCAGATTCTTTACCACTATGCCACCTGGGAAGCCCTGATTTATGTGATTATTTACCATTTTCTTCCCCTCAAAATAGGGCAGTTATACACAGGGGGCTTTCCAGGTGGCACAGTGGTAAAGAATCCACCTGCCAGTGCAGGAGATACAAGAGATATAGGTTCAGTCCCTGGGTTGGGAAAGATCCCCTGGAGTAGGAAACGGCAGCCCACTGGAAAATGGCAGCTCTTACCTGGAAAATTCCATAGGCAGAGGAGCCTCGTAGGCTACAGTCCATGGGGTCCAAAAGAGTCGGACACAACTGAGCACACACACACTCACACACACACTTCTATGTACAAAAGAGAACAGTTTGCAAATTAGAGCTCTGGAATCTTGAACCTGAGAGAGCTTTCATCTAACACTGCTTGTTAGGTGGAGGAAGACCAGCTCCATCGGCAGTGACCTTAGATAAAATGACCTCTAGAGGTTGAGTGAAAAAACATTTCAGAAGCACAGGAATCAGAAGCAGAATAAAGAAAATAAAAGGGCAATCTAAACATACTTGTGATGATAAGTAATTTCAGTATAGCTACTTTGGGTGGTTCTTATGGCCCACTGGCTTTATTTCTCACTAAGGAATTTATATCATCTGATATCATTATTTCAAAACCAACAGGGAAATATGGATATGAGCTTAAATAGCACCAAAATGTTCTGAGACAAAAAATTAGGTAGTGGCTAGACACCTATTTAAATGTTTATGCCTGGAGACTGATGTTATACTGCATTTAAATGACACATGGGAAAAAAATAAAGAGAATTTTAATGGCATGGTGACAAAGTAGTTGGAAAATTTAAAGCAAAACATTTCTTTAATTAAAACCTTTTCCCCAAACACAAACAGCATGTGAATTTAGTAAACTGTATAGTTTCTGAAACAAATGCAACTTAATTGACTTAGTTGACTGTGTCTCAGATCATGAATTCCTTATTGCCAAATCCAGACTTAAATTGAAGAAAGTAGGGAAAACCAACAAACCATTCAGGTATGACCTAAATCAAATCCTTTACGATTATACAGTGGAAGTGAGAAATAGATTCAAGGGATTAAATCTGATAGACAGAGCACCTGAAGAATTATGGACAGGGGTTTGTGACATTGTACAGGAGGCAGTGATTAAGATCATCCCCAAGAAACGCAAAAAGGCAAAGAGGTTGACTAGGGAGGCCTTACAAATAGCTGAGAAAAGAAGAGAAGCTAAAGGCAAAGGGGAAAGGAAAGATATACCCATCTGAATGCAGAGTTCGAAAGAATAACAAGGAAAGATGAGAAATCCTTCCTCTGCGATCAATGCAAAGAAATAGAGGAAGACAATAGAATGGGAAAGACTAGAGGTCTCTTCAAGAAAATGAGATATACCAAAGGAACATTTCATGCAAAGATGGGCTCAATAAAAGACATAAATGGTAGGGACCTAACAGAAGCAGAAGATATTAAGAAGAGGTGGCAAGAATACACAGAAGAACTGTACAAAAAAGATCTTCATGACCCAGATAAACACGATGGTGTGATCACTCACCTAAAGCCAGACATCCTGGAATGCAAAGTCAAGTGGGCCTTAGGAAGCATCACTATGAACAAAGTTAGTGGAGGTGAAGAAATTCCAGTTGAGCCATTTCAAATCCTAAAAGATGATGCTGTGAAAGTGCTGCCCTCAATATGTCAGCAAATTTGGAAAACTCACCAGTGGCCACAGGACTGGAAAAGGTCAGTTTTCATTCCAATCCCAAAGAAAGATAATTCCAAAGAATGTTCAAACTACTGCACAATTACACTCATCTCACACACTAGCAAAGGAAAGCTCAAAATTCTCCAAACCATGCTTCAACAGTAGGTGAGCCATGAACTTCCAGATGTTCAAGCTGGTTTTAGAAGAGGCAGAGAAACCAGAAATCAAATTGCCAACATCCACTGGATCATTGATAAAATAAGGGAGTTCCAGAAAAACATCTACTTCTGCTTTATTGACTATGCTGAAGCTTTTGACTGAGTGGATCACAACAAACTGCAGAAAATTCCTGAAAAGATGGGCATACCAGACCACCTGACCTGCCTCCTGAGAAACCTGTATGCAGATCAGGAAGCAACAGTTAGCATTGGACATGTAATAACAGACTGGTTCCAAATAGGAAAAGGAGCACGTCAAGGCTGTATATTGTCACCCTGCTTATTTAACTTATATGCAGAGTACATGATGCAAAATGCTGGGCCAGATGAAGCACAAGCTGGAATCAAGATTGCCAGGAGAAATATCAATAATCTCAGGTATGCAGATGACACTACCCTTATGGTAGAAAGTGAAGAAGAACTAAAGAACCTCTTGATGAAAGTGAAAGCAGAGAGTGAAAAAGTTGGCTTAACACTCAACATTCAGAAAACTAAGATCATGGCATCCTGTTGCATCACGTCACAGCAAATAGATGGGGAATGATGGAAACAATGACAGACTTTATTTTGGGGAGCTCCAAAATCATTGCAGATGGTGTCTGCAGCCATGAAATTAAAAGACACTTGCTCCTTAGAAGAAAAGCTGTAATCAACCTAGACAGCATATTAAAAAGCAGAGACATTAAAGGTCTGTCTAATCAAAGCTTGGTTTTACCAGTGGTCATGTATGGATGTCAGAGTTGGACTATAAAGAAAGCTGAGCACCAAAGAATTGGTGCTTTTGAACTGTGGTGTTGGAGGAGATTTTTGAGAGTCCCTTGGATTGCAAGGAGATCCAATCAGTCCATCCTAAAGGAAATCAGTCCTGAATAGTCATTGGAAGGACTGGTGCTGAAGCTGAAACTCCAAATCTTTGCCCACCTGAGGCAAAGAACTGACTCACTAGAAAAGACCCTGATGTTAGAAAAGATTGAAGGCAGGAGGAGAAGGGAATGACAGAGGATGAGATGGTTGGATGGCATCACTGACTTGATGGACATAAGTTTGAGCAAGCTCCAAGAGTTGGTGACGGACAGGGAAGCCTGGTGTGCTGCAGTCCATGAGGTCGCAAAGAGTTGGACATGACTGAGCGACTGAACCGAACTGAATGCAACTTAATTGTCATATTTCCCTTTCCCGTAATAGTACTTTGCAGATTGCATATTACCCACTTATTGAATATTCTTGCCAGGAATGCTTTCTTTGTACTCTTTTTCTCAGCTTTCTTGAGGTAGAATTGGTAGACAAAAAATGTATTTAATTGTATAAAACAAATAACTAATGAGAGAACCTTCTGTGTAGCACAGAAAACCTTACTCAATGCTCTGTGATGACCTAAGTGTGATAGAAATCCAAGAAAGAGTAGATATATGAATATTATGCCTGCCTGCCTTTGCTGTACAGTGAGAAGCTACAACATTTTATACTCCAATAAACACTGATTTAAAATTACACATACTTAAGGCATACAATTTGATGAATTTGGACATATGTATACACTATTGTGAATCAAGGTCATAAAGATACCCATCACTTTCAAAAGTTTCCTTGTGTCTGTGTGTTTGTCTTGTTTTGTTTTCTTTTCAGAGAAAGAATATTTAGCATGAATATGAGATAATAGAAAATATATATATTGGTCCCTACCTCTGGTGTCTGGTACAGAATTTTTATTTATTTATTTATTTTTTAATTTTCTTTACTTTATTGTGTTGGTTTTGCCATACAATGACATGAAACCGCCATGGGTTTACATATGCTCCCCCTCCAGAATCCCCCTCCCTCCTCCCTCCCGACTCCCTCCCCTCCCGGGATATCTCGGTGCACCAGCCCCGAGCATCAATCCTGGGCTGGCAATTGATTTCACATATGTTAATTAACATGTTTCAATGACATTCTCCCATATCATCCCACCCTCGCCCTCTTCCAGAGTCCACGAGTCTGTTCTATACATCCGCGTTCCTTTTGCTGTCTCGCATGCAGGGTTCTCGTTACCATCTTTCTAAATTCCATATATATGCATTAGTATACTGTATTGTTGTTTTTCCTTCTGGCTTACTTCACTCTGGATAATAGGCTCCAGTTCCGTCCACCTGAGTAGAACTGATTCAAATGAATTTTTTTTAATGCTGAGTAGTATTCCATTGTGTATATGTGGTACAGAATTTTTAAAACCCCTGTAATCCCCTAAGTTAAAAAGAACACTAGAGGCATTTTTTGTTGTTGTTGTTCTAATACTTGATTTTGACCTTGTAGAAGCTCCTGACACAGAGTTTCTACATTTCTTGAGATATTTTTGGTGATAAAAGCATCTTTGGTTTTAATGAGGTCACTCTTGGTGGCTCCTGAATGGCTTAAATACAAGGAAGGCATGGTCAGCAGAAAGACTAAGCCATGATTAGAAGGTTGGAACTTCCAGCCCCACCCTCATCTTCTGGGAAGGAGAGAGGGACTGAAGATTAAGTTAATGATCAATCATGATTGTTTGATGAAGCCTCCATAAAAATCTCTGAAGTATGGTGGTTGGAGAGCTTTTTGTTGATGAACAATCCATGAACTGAGGGAGTGACATATTCTCCTGTTCCCAAGAGGGACAGAAACTTCCATGCTCAGGACCTCACCCTAGGTATCTCTTTATCTGGCTATGCATCTGTGTTTTCTTCTAGAATAAATTGATAAATGTTAGGCAAGTGCTTCCCTGAGTTCTTCAAGTTGTTCTAGCAAATGATAAAACCTGTGGTGGTGTGGGAGGAGCAGTTTTCTGGGAACCTCCAGGATTCATGCACAGTTGATGAGATGTGGCTTCTGAAATAGGAGAGGGCAATCTCATGGGACTGAGCCCATAAGCTGTGGGACTTTTTCCCACATGAACTGACTTATGAGTCAGAATTAAATTGAATTGGAGAACATTCAGCTGATGACAGAGAACTGCTTATTGTTGAAAACCCACATATCTGGTATCAGAAGGATTTTGAGTGTCAGAGTCAAGGAGAAAAAAAGGAATTTTTCTTAGACAATGTAATCTACTCTCTTAACAAGTTTTAAAGTGCTTCACATTCGTAGAGGTAAAAAATTCTGCCTGGAATGCAGGACACACAAGAGACGAGTGTTAGATCCCTGGGTCACAAAGATCTCCTGGAGAAGGAAATGGTAACCCACCCCTGTGTTCTTGCTGGGAGAAACTCACAGAAAGAGGAGCCTGGTGGACTGCAGTCTATGGGGTCACACAGAGTCGGACGCTACCGAGCATGAGGCTTCCCTCTATACCTGGTTATTAACTATAGGCACTATGTTACATAGTAGAGCTCTGGAACGTCCTCAATGTATATAATTTAAGATCATACCCAGTGAACAACTCCCTGTAACCCCTTCCCCCCATCCCCGGCGACCATCATTGTACTGTCCACTTCCACGTTTGACTATTTCAGATCTCATACAAGAGGAGTCATGTAGTATTTATCCTTCTTCGACTGTCTTATTTCACTTAACATAATGTTCTTCCGAGTTTATCTGTACTATTGCATATTGCAGGGATTCCAATTTTAAGGATGAGTAATACTCCACCGTATGTATATACCACATTGTCATTATCCATTCACCTGTTGATGAGTATTTGTGTTGTTTCCCTATCTTAGCTGCTGGGAATAATGCTGCAGTGAACAATGAAGAGGAGAAACCTCTTCAAGAACCTGATTTCAAATCTTTTGGACAGATATTCAGAGATAGTTTTGCAGGATCATAGGTAGTACTACTTCTAATTTTTTGAGGAATATCCATGCCATTTTCTCATAGTAGCTGAACCATTTTCACTCTATTAACAGCGTACAAATGTTGCCTTTTCTTCACATACTCACCAACACTTGTAATCTTTTGTTTTTCTTCTTTTAATAATTAGACATTCTGACAGGTATGAAGTGCTATCTCATTGTGACTTTGATTTGCATTTCCCTGATGATTAGTGATGCCTTGTGTTTCACTTCTTGCTTCATATTGCCATATTTCATCTTACATATCAGAAGATACTCAGATGGGATATGTGCAGAGAAACTTGTGTCTTTCAAGGTATAGGTCTTCAGTTTGCATTTTATTCATTTCTGTTCACCTCACATTGATTCTAAGTTGCAAGGCTAATTTCCACTTCCTTTTGGTTCTCTCCTAATTCATAGTCAGCCAGTTTATAGGACGTTTGTGTCCAGATTGCAGAATATATTCAGTGGAGTAGTAAAATGAAACTTACCTCTTTTTTCTGTCCTTCTTCATTTCTACCTGCCAGAATATTTTTCAGTCTGACAAGCTTCATTTTCCTCATGGTTTATTTCTTATACATCCTTTTATTTTAAAGGAAAAGATTCTTGGTTTGGCTTCTTAATAACCGCTTGCTTTTTTCCAATGAAAACTAAATCCTGTTGAGACTTGGGGTGGGAAGCACAAACTTTTGTGTTCTTTCTCACTGTATTCACAGAGTTGGAATATTTTTGTTTTTGTGCCTGGGACTATGTAATCTAAATGTTATATAGTTATCTATGATATAACATTATATAAAATGTTATAATAGGGTGGGATGATATGGGAGAATGGCATTGAAACATAAAAATTATCATATGTGAAACGAATCGCCAGCCCAGTTTTGATGCATGATACAGGGTGCTCAGGGCTGGTGCACCAGGATGACCTAGAGGGATGGAATCGGGAAGGAGGTGGGGGGGGGTTTCTGGAAGGGGAACACAAATATACACATGGCAGATTCATGTCAATGTATGGCAAAACCAACATGATAATGTAAAGGAAAAAATAAATTAATTAATTTTTAAAAGAAAAAAATATTATAATAAAGATGCAATCATGCATCTATACATATACTGAATTTTTGTTTGTTTCTTTGGGTTATATCCCTCGATCTCTTACCTATCCAGCAACTCCATGTTGTGACAAACATGAGGTTATATGTTCGCACACATGGTATACTGTATGTAAGAGATGATAAAAGTCAAAATAGATATAGAATATCTTCAAATTACGACTTTCTTTAATTGAGTAATTTTTTCTGGTTCACATAGTTTGATAGACACAGTCAAGAAATAAAGTTAATTGTTTTTTTTTCTTTTTTTGGTTTGAAAATTATCTTCACCAGGTTAAAATCCTACTTTCAAATGAATGGTGCAATTCTGTGCATGTGCATAAGACTGGGAAATGGGCAATAGAAATTTCTTCAGCCACATCAAGGAAGATGTCAATAGAGCTTCCTTGTAAGGCTTGTGCTTCTTACTTGCTGTATCAAAGCAGGTTGTGGGTTCACCCTGAGGTGTCCTTTTGTGACAGGACAGTCACATTTTCTGTTGTATACCGCAACTTTTTCATATCTTCAGTATTTATTAATCATGCTGCCTCTGGCTAGGAAGATGGAGCACCTTGTACCCATAACTCTTAGGATCTCTTGAAAAAATCCATATGAGTCACAGCTCATTTAACTATTAGAATCTTAGGACTATTATCAAATGAAATATCTCCATGCCCTGGTTGTGGAGATACCTTCTGGTCTAAATGCTACTCACTTCCAAGGGCCTGTTGCTTTGTTATTTCAAAATGGCCGTGGTCAATCAACTTGGTGACCCTGCAATATATGTCTCAAATCATAAATTACCTAGATTTGAAGGATGAGGTGGGAGAAGCAACAATTTTCAGTGTCATCTCTATCTTTGTTCCCAATGGATGCTAAGCGATCTCTAACTGAGTGGTGTCCAGATCTGGTTTTATAATGCAAGTTGTTGAGTAAGCAAAGAGAATAAAACCACAAAGTCATTATGCTAATGCCTAGTAATGTATCATTACCTCATATTAAAGACCCTGAGCAATAGCTGGAGAAAGGGAAACAGATTGGAAAGAGTTTTTGCAAGTGCTTCAGCTTCCTTCCGATCTTGTTTTAGCTTTCAATATATTTATGTTTTCCTCCAGTACTCTTGACTGGAAAATCCCATGGGTGGAGGAGCCTGGTAGGCTGCAGTCCATGGGGTCACACAGAGTTGGACATGACTGAAGTGACTTAGCAGCAGCAGCAGCAGAAGCAAATCTAGGTTTAGAGTGAACAAAATTTAGATGATCTTTATCAGTTTTCCCAATTTGAGACAACTAGTTGATCAATGATGGATGATTTATGTTTGGATCTGGAATAGAGTAGAAATTTTTGGAATCTTGGTGATACAGCTTGGAAGGATACAAAGAGATTCAGATGAAGAAGCAAAAAAAAAAGAGGTAAATGCAGAGAAATAAGAGTCTCATCTTTCAGATGAGAATCAAATATTACTGATTAAAGTTGATGGAACAAACATAGAGCTATAAGAACATAATTTAAAGTTACAAAATAAGAAATAGACAAAAATTATATATATAAAATAAAATTCATATATGTGTATGTATATGTATGTTTTATGTATTCATCATTTTATCTATCTTGAGAATGGAAGAGTAGAGAACGAGAAATTTCTTCTTTTATAGTGGAGAATCAATCTTGTGTAATATCATCATATATATCTTGAATCATAGATTTTATACATTTTAAACTATGAGATCAGCTATCAAAGGATCTAAATAATAGGGAGTGCATGATTTTTTGTCTCTGAGACTGAGATTTCATAGTAAGCTCTGTGAGATTTGCTTTTTAAAAAAATCTTGTTAAAATATTATTTTAATAAAATGTATAAAAGAGATTGTATGATATTACAGTTCTCAAATTAATGTGGGCTCTTTATAGAGTTGGCATTTTAAGTCATATATGAAGACAGAAGAAGATATAATCTCTTGTCTAAATTAAGTAAGGACACATATTTTGCAAATATTTACAACAAAACATCTACCAGGAAGGGTGTTAAATATAAAATAACAAATAAGATGACTTTGTCAACATATTTAAGAGATGGAGAAAACAAATATTCTGAAAAATTAGAAACAAAGTATAAGAAATTAATTGCTGCTGCAAAAATGTTGGACTGTTATTCTACAAACTTACTCTCAAAGAATAAATTCAGTCACTAAGAACTCTTCCCAAGTCTCTAGTGTCCACTTTGTGTTGGAACCTCAAGTATCTCTTTGTGGTTTTATGAATACATTTATTCAAGTACACTTGGAATGCTTAATTCTGATCTCACAGCTTCTGATGTAAAGTTAGAAACTATGAGATAAGAATAGATCGATAAAATATATTTCCAGAATTTTATAAACCAATTGACTTTCGTAAAAGAAAAAACATACGGACTAAGCAAAGCATTGGAACTGGCATAGTATAAATACACCAGGCTTCAGGTTATACTGAAAGTGAAGTTGTTAGTCGCTCAGTCAGTCATGAATGACTCTTTGCGACCTCATGGACTGTAGACCTCCAGGCTCCTCTGTACATGGGATTCTCTAGGCAAGAATACTGGAGTAGGTTGCCATTCCCTTCTCCAAGAGTTCCTGACCCAGGGATTGAACACTGGTCTCCTGCACTGCAGGCAGATTATTTACCATCTGAGTCACCAGGGAAGCCCAGATTATACTGACCTGAGTTCAAATATTGGTTACAACACTTGGTATAGCTATCTTATGATGTCATCACGAGGACTTGAAGGAGTGTTTCATTTAAAATGACTGACTTCATATGCCACAGAAGGTAGCAATTAATATTATTTTTCCTCCTCCAAAACAAAGCAGAACATAGTAAAGGGGTCCAGTTAGATAACACCTCTCACTTAAATGCACATGAAAATAAATTGTATAGACTACTGGAAATCAACTATTGGAAAATGATAGCTACATTAATAGTTTTGCCAACATGTGAGAGTAATTATGAAACATGCAAATCATTAAGTCCTCAAAAACAATGTGGGTGGACAATAATAGAAGCCTTTTCTTCTCTTTTGCTAAAATGCAGTTTAATAAGAATGAAAAAAAGATGTCTTAACATAATTGGTAGATTTTATGAGAAATTTTATTAACTACATTCATGAAAATAATCAAATGTGTTATCTTTCTTTTTAGTACTCAAAGTAACTGTTTAGTTTGTGTCTCACTTTATTTGACAAAACTTATCTAAAGGCATATTTAGAAAAAAAAGTGATTTTTTACACTGAGAAAGTTGAGTTTAACATGATGTGCATGTGCATGTGTATGCACTCACACACACACACATATGCTCACCCTCAGGTGCTCAGTTATGTCTGACTATGACACCATGAACTGCAGCTCACCAGGCTACTCTGTTCATGGAATTTTCCAGGCAAGAATACTGAAGTGGGTTGCCATTTCTTACTCCAAGGGATCTCCTTGATCCAAGGATAGAACTTTGTCTCTTATGGCTCCTGCATTTGCAGGAGGATTTTTTACCACTGAGTCACCTGGGAAGCCTATATGTGTGTGTGTGTGTGTGTGTGTGTGTGTGTAGGTATTGGGGAGGTTTCTCTTTGCTAGTGAGAAATAGGGATATGAAGTAAAATTAGGGAGAACCAGATGACCAGATGCAAGGAGTAAATTACGTTACAACTATAAATAGAGTCTGTGGCCCACAGAACTGAAGACAAAAAGAAACTGAAAAATGAAGTATAAATATTAAAAGAGAACCAGAAAGTCTTAGGGTCAAAGAAATTGCAGGGAGGAAATATTTTCCTAAATATGAGAGTGTAAATGTGTGGTTTAAGAGATTGGTAACAAAAAATAAATAAATAGGCCATGGTTATATGTAATTCAAGAGATTAGATGTAACAGAGTGCTTGAAGAACTATGGACAGAGGTTCATGACATTGTACAGGAGGCAGTGATCAAGACCATCCCCAAGATAAAGTAATGCAAAAGGGAAAAATGGTTGTCTGAGGAAAACTTACAGATAGCTGAGAAAAGAGAAGCAAAAGGCAAAGGAGTAAAGGAAATATATACCCAATTGAATGCAGAGTTCGAAAGAACAGCAAAGCAAGATAGGAAAGTCTTTCTCAGTGATCAGTGCAAAGAAATAGAGGGAAAAAATAGAACAGGAAAGTCTAGAGACCTCCTCAAGAAAATGAGAGATTCCAAGGGAGCATTTCATGCAAAGATGGGCACAATAAAACAGAAATGGTATGGATCTAACAGAAGCAGAAGATACTAAGAAGAGGTGCCAAGAATACATAGAAGAACTATACAAAAATGATTTTCATGACCGAGATACTCAGGATGGTGCAGTCACTCACCTAGAGCCAGACATCCTGGAATGTGAAGACAAGTGGGCCTTAGGAAACATTAATACAAACAAAGCTAGTGGAGGTGATGGAATTCCAGTTGAGCTATTTCAAATCATAAAATATGATGCTGTGAAAGTACTGCACTCAATATGCCAGCAAATTTGGAAAACTCAGCAGTGGCGACAGGACGGAAAAGGTCAGTTTTTATTCCAATCTCAAAGAAAGGCAATGCCAAAGAATGTTCAAACTACCACACAATTGCACTCATCTCACATGCTAGCAAAGTAATGTTCAAAATTCTCCAAGCCAGGCTTCAGCAGTAGGTGAACCGTGAACTTCCAGATGTTCAAGCTGATTTTAGAAAAGGCAGAGGAACCAGAGATCAAATTGCCAACATCCGCTGGATCATCTAAAAAGCAAGAGAGTTCCAGAAAAATATCTACGTCTGCTTTACTGACTATGCCAAAGCCTTTGACTGTGTAGATCACAACAAACCGTGGAAAATCCTTCAAGAGATGAGAATACCAGACCACCCAACCTGACACCTGAGAAATCTTTATTCAGGTCAAGAAGCAACAATTAGAAAAGGACATGGAACAACAGACTGATTCCAGATTGAGAAAGGAGTATGTCAAGGCTGTATATTACCACCCTGCTTATTTAACTTATATGCATAGTACATCATGTGAAATTCTGGGCTGGATGAAGCACAAGCTGGAATCAAGTTTGCCGGATTTCTGTTCAGGACCACTAAATGCTGAGATATGGATGCATACCAAAATAACATCAATTCATTGTTTTTGAAAAACATAAAGATTGCTAGCAGAAATATCAATAATGTCAGATATGCAGATGACACCATTCTTATGGCAGAAAGTAAAGAGTAACTAAAGAGCCTCTTGATGAAAGTCAAAGAGGAGAGTGGAAAAGCTGGCTTAAAACTCAACATTCAGAAAACAAAGGTCATGGCATCATATCTCATCACTTCATGGCAAATAGATGGGAAACAATGGAAACAGTGACAGACTTTATTTTCTTGGGCTCCAAAACTACTGCAAATGGTGACTGCAGCCATGAAACTCGAAGACACTTGCTCCTTGGAAGAAAAGCTATGACCACCTAGACAGCATATTAAAAGGCAGAGACAACACTTTGCTGACAAAGGTCCATCTAGTCAAAGCTGTGGTTTTTTGAGTAGTCATGTATGGATGTGAGAGTTGGACTCTAAAGAAAGCTGAACGCCGAATTGATGCTTTTGAACTGTGCTGTTTGAGAAGACTCTTGAGAGTGTCTTGGATGGCAAGGAGACCAAATCAGTCTATCCTAAATGAAATCAGTCTTGAAGGTTCATTGGAAGGACTGATGCTGAAGCTCCAATACTTTGGCCACCTGATGCAAAGATCTGACTCGTTGGAAAATATCGTGATACTGGGAAATATTGAAGGTTGGAGGAGAAAGGGACAACAGAGGATGAGATGATTGGATGGCATCACGGACATGAGTTTGAGTAAGCTCCAGAAGTGAGGACAAGAAAGCCTGTGTTTTTCAGTCCATTGGGTTACCAAGAGTCAGACATGACTGACCAACTGAATTGATAGGCAATCAAAGTCAAAATACCTTAGAAAAATTCAATGAGGGCTTGGGTAAGTGATAATGAAGGCTGCTGGACTAACCCAGTAAACCACACGCTACTGATGTGTTGTCCTTCACAGAGATATCAAGCCCTAAGACAAAGGAAGATGTATGTAGCTTGCTCTGACATGTATAGATACAATTTGGTTCATTTCCCACGTAATTTTTCTAGTGGAGATGTGTTAAAGCAAACAGGATTGTTGTGGATGAAATTACCTTAATGTAGATCTTGGTTAATGGGTCTGTTTTAAAATCATTCTGCGTTATGCATGACTCTTTGAAAAAGTATTATAGGTATCCTGTAGTATGGATACCGGCACCATTTAAGAATGTAACTCACTGAATTTATAATTTCAGAATCAGTGAAGAGTGATTGCCAAACCCAACAAAGATCAGAGTCGTGTAGCAGCCTGATTCAGGAATGCCTATATATGGAATGAATCCAGAAGTGCCCTGGGTTCTGCCACCTGGGCAGCACACTGCTCAGAACTGCAGTGAAAAACAGAAAAATAGAAGGCAAAATTGTGCATGCCATCTGTACTTTGTAAAGCTAGGGCTAGACATTTTTATATCATTTTATGCCAGAATTTTGTTGTCAGATTAATCAATACTAATCTCATTTTCATCCCTCATTCTTCATCATGTAAAATGCAACAAATATGTATGCATATGTGCAGCATCTTAAATTTGAGAATAACTATTTTAAGTAAATGATAAGGATAATGTTATATTTAATTCTTTAATATTTTATAATGTAATAATGATAACATTTTATGATGTCTATATAAAATTTTAGTTTATATATTATAAAGTTATTTTTGTTTTTTCCTTCATTCTCTCTACCACCACGCTGGTCTAAACCACCATCATGTCTCACTTGGCTTAATAGTCAGGACTTTTGCAGTTTCCAGTGACAGAAATCCAAATTTCCACTTAAGCTGTGTTTTCTGCTGGGTTAGCTTCTTGAGCATGTTCCTTCCATGCTGTAACAAAGGTGCCCCAGGAGCTTAGACTTACATGACCTTTAACATCAGCCTCCCCTCAGAAAGAGAAATTTTTTTTTTCTCAGCATATCAGCTAAGAAAGAACTGGTCTGTGCTCTTTACTCAGAACATAGAGGCATGTTATCCATTCTATGATCAATACACTGATGAAAAAGGAAAACTGAGTGTCTAGCTCCAGGGAAGGAAGAATGGTGCTAGCTTCATGCATCCCACTTAGATTAGGAATAGGAATGGGATGGTCCCCCAAAGAGATGAAGAATGGAATTAAAAGTATGTTCACTATATTACTGACTTTATACTCTTTTCTTCAGACTCAGCTTTTGTCTTCTCTGATCATTTTTCAAGAAAAAAGTCATTTGTAAAAGTCAGCATAACAATTATCTCAACATAAAAATTTAAAAACCTTAAAGACAAAAATGAAAGTCAGGATGATCACATTACTTCCACATTTGAAATCCTCCAATGAATTCCCAGGGGCTTCCCAGGTGGTGCAGTGGTAAAGAATCGCCTGCCAATGCAGGAGACACAAGAAATGCAGTGGGTTTGATCCCTGAGTCAAGAAGATCCCCTGGAGGAGGAAGTGGTAACCCATTCCAGTACTCTCATCTGGGAAATCACATGGACAGAGGAGCATGGCTGGCGACAATCCAAGGGGTCACAAGGAACCTGACATGGCTGAGCACTGCGTGCCCTTGGCAATCACATTCAAAATCCTGAGTTTATAAGGATTTTTTGTGGGCAACTCCTTTAGACTGAGCTCCCCACTCTGATCTTACTTCTGTGGTGTCATGTTTTACAAATATCTCAGTGTTTGTTTTCTGAAACATCTTCCAAAATCCATCTCCTTCTTCCATGTCTGCTCTACTTCACACATCTCTTCTCAACCTCACTCCTTATCCTGATCAACACTAAGTGATGTACAGGACTTGGAATAAAAAATCATTCTCTCAGGGAAGCTGTATTCATCAGTGATTTTCCAGAGGAATAGAACCAGCAGGATCTAATGGATTTAGAGAAACAGAGTTATTATGAAGCATTGATTCACAGTGACTCTTGGACCTGAAAAGTCCCACAGTCTCCATCTGCCAATTAAAGGCCCAGGAAAGCTGGTGGTGTAACTCCACTCAAACCTGAACATCCAAGAAGTGGCTCTCAGTCCAAGTCCAAAAGCTCAAGAACCAGACGCAATGTGTAAGTATGTATATGTGTATATGTATATATATATATATTATACACACACATATATACTGGATCACTCTGCTGTATAACAGGAATTAACAATGCTGTAAATTAAACTGTAATTTAATAAAAATAAATAAAAAAATTAAAGGTAAAAAAAATTATTTATGCTTAAACTGTAAAAATAGGCATGCCAAGAACACACATGTGAAAATTTGAGGATAGAACTTAGATAAAGGCAAGAGTTGTAAACTCAAATGCTTGCAAGAAACAGGCAAGATGTAGGAAAAAGCAAAGCCACCTAGGGGAAAGAGTGGAGTGGACAGTGGAGAGCTGAGAAGGACAATTGTTAAGCAGCTCCAGCCAGGGGGATCATAATTACCAGATTACCTGATTTGCCAAAAATAAATAAATAAATAAATAAAACCTGAAGAAATGTAAATGTATTTATTTTAAATATTGGTAAATATTTTTTTTTTTAAGAGTCAACGCTGTGAGGTCCAAATAAGACATTTCCATAGTCTTCCTGTAAGCTTTGGGAAACAGTTAACAATGTCTGGCACAAAAAATGAAGCCTCTCCTTTAGGAGCCTATGGTGTTCCTATTAGTTCAATGGTTTTCAGGCATAGCTCCTCCTGATGGGACTCAGAGAGTCCTATTTCACAACTCAGGAGAGCAAGAACAAAGGAAAACAAAACCATTTACATGCTTTTTTCTTGTCCTTTGAAGTTTTAAAATATATTGCAGTTTTGAGTGGTTTTCCAAGCCTTTGTGTACAATCCTAAGTGGAATATATTATACAGCCTAAGATACTGAGATATTTATTTTTTCCTCCATATTTTTTGTATCAGTTCAGTAAGAGCTTTATTGTATATGCTTTGTGTTGATTTGTCATATACATTCAATGCATTCTCTTTGTGAAGTGAAGTGAAAGTAGCTCAGTGTTGTCTTTGAGATGCCATGGACTATACAGCTCATGGAATTTTCCAGGCCAGAATATTGGAGTGGGTAGCCTACTTGGAGTGGGATCTGCCCAACCCAGGGATTGAACCCACTGCAGGCAGATTCTTTACCAGCTGAGCCACAAGGCATTCTCTCTAATTGCCCTTAAATGCAAATCCTAAGGTGTATAAAAAAATGCCATCTTGTTCATTTTTAAGTAGAAACAAATTATAGCTAGGTCTTAGGGATAAAAGAAAATAAGCCCATCTTTGTTAAGCAAATTTTTTATTTCACAGGAAGGAGGATGAAAAGACCATGTGTTTTGTATATTAGAAGAAAAGACTTCTTATTTTTCTGTATCAATAATAAATCTGAAACGCATGCATTTGAGGCTGCATTTTCCACTTTAAAGCCGTGTATAAGCATAATGGTTTAATTGTATGTTTTTATTAAATGCTCTTAATAATTTATACCTTTTAAATGTAACCTTAATTCTAGGTTCACTTATTAGGCTAAGACACATGTTTTCATTGGGTGGGAAAAATTATCCATATTTTGATATTCTCCTCAAATTTAAGATGCCTGAGAGAGGAAGCTAGCAATAATTCTGCCAGTAGCAATGCTTCTCAATCTTTTTATCAAGATAATAGTCTGAAGAGAAGAAAGAATGCGTATCTTCCAAAGTATCTTTAAACTTTCAAGGCTCATGACAAAACTTAATTTTGCAATTCATTCTATAATGTAGGTTTTTTAAAGAGTTTATATGAGCAAAAATCATCGGTTATTGGGAGAAAGCAATGGCACCCCACTCCAGTACTCTTGCCTGGAAAATCCCATGGATGGAGGAGCCTGGTAGGCTGCAGTCCATGGGGTTGCTAAGAGTTGGACACGAATGAGTGACTTCACTTCCACTTTTCACTTTCATGCACTGGAGAAGGAAATGGCAACCCACTCCAGTGTTCTTGCCTGGAGAATCCCAGGGAAGGGGGAGCCTGGTGGGCTTCCGTCTATGGGGTCGCACAGAGTCGGACGTGACTGACGCGACTTAGCAGATGCAGCAGGAGCTTTGGAATTGGGCAGCACTGAGCTGGAAGTGACTGGGAATATTCCTCTGTCAAGAGTTTGGGGAGAGACTTTTATAGAGAAAAGGCTGCGTAGGAAAGTGATCAGCTATAGGGCTTCTCCCCACCCCTACCCCCTCCAGAGCTCAGTTGGTAAAGAATCTGCCTGCAGTGCAGGAGACCTGGGTTCGATTCCTGGGTAGGGAAGATCCTCTGGAGAAGGAAATGGCAACCCACTCCGGTATTCTTGCCTGGAGAATCCTATGGACAGAGGAGACCACAGGCTATATGGCCTTGGAGTCGCAAGAGTTGGACACGACTTAGCAACTAAACCACCACCATAGAGTGAAGCCTAGTTGGCTCTTTGTGATTAATAGTCATTATTAGCATTTTGATTTCCTAACCTCAAGGCATTTATAGGCTAAGTTTTGAGTAGCTTACATAGGCTGCCACCGCACTGGAGCCAACTCAGTCTAATGGTCTCCTTGTTTAATTAGATTAACAGTTCCCCCTTTAGTGCATCCTCTCACTCATGAAAGATTGACCCTAAATTGGGTATTAGCACCATTCTCAGCTATCAGAGTTCAGTCGCTCTAGTCTCAGTGTGAAACTAGCGGACTATAATGTCAGACCTGGAGAATTATCTTTGTTATTCATCTCGTTTCTGTGCAATGAGACTATCTGAGGTACTTATGATGGCTGAGATCATGCATTTAAGACCTTTGAGAAGACATGATCACCAGAAAGACTGCAATGATAACTGTTAGGAGAATTATACCAAGAGACTGAAGTGTATTCCTTAGCCAGAGTCCCTATGAACCAAAGCAGATGGTATAAAATAAGCCAAAGAATGTATGTGAAGGGAAGTCAGCCTGCTTTAGCCAAGTGGATTTTTTGTTAGTTTCCTGTATTCAGTATAATACCAGAAGTGTTGATCAAGATGCACCAAAAGATATTTTCTCTGGCACAGACACACAGAATTCCAAGCAATCCTATTTTCTAAAACCACCTTATAAAAAAAGCCTAGAGACTTTTGTTATACAGCTTTGACTTTAGCAGAAGATTCAGCAATAGTTGCCAGAATTAAGGAAGATTATCTTCCTATGCATTTAAAATTGGAAAAAGGCAAGCAGCAAAAGGCCAAATAAGTAAAGGTTTCTTTTTGGAGATGAAGATCTTAGTTTATGAACTTAGAAGAGCTGTCAAACTCAAGGTGCTGTCTGCTTCTGATGAGGAACTTCCCCAGCCAGTTTCAACTTTAGATCTCTGATCAGCTTGCAGTTTCAATAGCGTAGAGGAACTCTCTTTAGCTGGAAGATGGTGTGGACCCAGGAATCAGGTCCCTGAAGTTTGGTTGCCATCTAGGTCATGAGTAGGACCTGCTATGGTTCCTTCCAAGGAGCTTCAAGGCCATTGTTCTTAGCAATTCCAAACCTGAAAGGTGGCACAAATTGGAAACATCGCTCTGGAGAGTTGTAGCTAGATATTTGAAGAAACTAGAAGAATTCAGAATCCAATTCAATTTGTAGATATGTAACAAAAATTTCAAAGAAACTGAACAGGAAATAATCTGGTATCCACTTCGTTGTGTTACAATTTTATACTGAAACATCATTTTCTTTTCTCTATAATCACTCTCATTTCTATCAAAGATGAACTCAGTGAGATGTATTTGTCTGTAAAATAAGTCGTCTCATTAAACTTGGCCTGATTATTTACCTGAGTGCAACAAGAATAATGATTGACTTTTTAAAAAATCTGCTTTGCTGGAACTTGTAAAAAATCTTAGACTGGATTTTTTTTTTAAGTCTCTCTAGGCTGAGAAGACAAGCCAGAAACTCACCATCAGACTTTGCCAGCAACAATTACAAATTTTGGTGAATATCTCTCTTCTTGAGATCCCAGATACACTGGGGTTTTGGGGCTTGTTAAGAACAAGTAAAATTGTTGAGAACCCTATAAAAATGGTATCAAATTAGTTTTTCCAAGGAATTTTTAATGCCTCCTAAAGTCAACCTTAGTTCCTTAAAACTATCTGATCATATATGCTTTTATGCATATTCACAAATTCCAAGACTTGATAATATAATTGTTTCCAATTGTATTCTGGTACAAGAACAGATTTATATTGAGCTTATGCAAATAACTATATTGCCATGAAAATAAGAATATTCAATAAGCTTCTGTATCCTGGAAGGATCAGGTATGTAGAAAAAATAAATGTTTTAATACTGTTTAAAGATAACTTGCTATAAATCATAGCTAACTTAAATAAAATCTTTTTTGAAAAAAATCTGGAAAAGTGAAACATTAGTTCCTAGCAGTGTTTCAAAGAAAAAAATATAAAAATAATAATCATTCTCATTAGTTTATTCAATTCCATGTTATTAACTCTTATTTTCTTTAATCCAGTTTTTCCATTAGTTTTGAATACTCTTACCCAGTTTAGTCTTATGATCTTAAAATTATCAAGAACCTGTATGCTGGTAAGACATAAAATCTGTTTTTCAGGTAGATTACCTAAAAGGTATAGAAGTAAAACCTATCACAAGTTTTTACCAAGAGAAAAGCAATATTAAAAAAAAAAAAAAACTTTGTTTTTTAAACAGGGAGAAAACCAAATTCTAATTTTGCACCAATGTAATTTTGATGTAAAAAACTCAGTATTTAAAAAATTAAATAAATTCATTCCAATTTATAGTCAGCTTGACAATTCATAAAATTTCCTTTCCAAGATTCCTTTTCCACAAACTTCCTGCAACATCTTTTTATATTCATTCAGATTTTGCTCTGTGAGAATTACCTCTCTGAAGTTTACATTTCAGGAAGTGACTCTTGGTTCCTACAGCAGACCAAGTAGAATGTTTACATCTCAAAGCCACAGAGAAAGAATGTGAATTTCTCTTAGACGTTCATTTATTTCCTAAATCCAAGTTCTTATAATTCTGTGCTCTTTTAAAACGAATAGTGGAAGTTTGGGGAATGGTAATACTTGGAAATGAATTGTCTGAGGAGACACATGCACTGACAAAGCAAGAAATTTTATTGGGAAGGGTCGCCTGGGCAGAAAGCAGGAGGGTAAGGGAGCCCAGGAGAACTGCTCTGTCACATGGCTTGCAGTCTCCAGTTTTATGGTGATGGGATTAGTTTCCGAGTTGTCTTTAGCCAATCATTCTGACTCAGAATACTTCCTTGTGGTGCACGCCTTATTCAACCAAGATGGATTCCAGAGAGAAGGATTCTGGGAGGTGGTCGGACATATTGTGTCGCCATTTGACCTTTCCTGAACTCTTCTGGTTGGTGGTGGCTTATTTGTTCTGTGTTCCTCACCAGGACCTCCTGTCATAAAACAACTATGCTAATGGTTACTATGGTGTCTAGCCAGGGGGAGCGTGTGCTACCCTAACATAAACAGTAAATATTCTTGGCAGTATTGATATAGATATAGATCAATTGATATAGATATAAGAGAGGTCATCAAAGAGGGTGGAAAAGATACTACCTTCCCAAGATCCAGAGCTGCTTCCAAAGTTAATCAAAAGAAGAAAAGATTCAGACAATTCCTTTGAGATCTGGCAGCAGTTGGCAGCATCCTATCTGCAGAATGCAGCCCACACATCTGTCCAGGCATATTTGGGGGCCCCAAACCTGCCAAGCTAAGTTCTCAAGATAAAGTATGCGACAATCGAGAAGATAATGGCTATCCCTGGGAACAAAATCATCAATTACTCATGCTTTTTCCTGACTCTCTGAATTGGAAAAAAAGGTATAACATGAAATTTTATCTTCCTCGCTCCATCAGGCACCATAGATGAAGATCTGGGCTAGCTGACATGGTAAGAATTCCCATTTTTCTGGTTTCTGCATTTCCCTGGGATGACATCCGTAGGCTCCAGAGTGAGGTGTCTCAGTAAGTCTTATTCCAGGCACCAGACACTGTAAAGGAAGAAAAATAATTTTCCCTCCAGCATTTGTAGAGGCTGACTTATTGAGACCCCTTTTTCTCTTATCCACTTTGTAAATGGATAAGCTTACTGAAGATGGTTAAAAGTTCTTCACTGTGGCCACTGAAATAAAAGATTATCTTTGTAAGTTTAGCTTACTTGTTCAGCCTTAAAACACAATTTATTCACTTGAGGTCTCACAATGACTCCAGTCTGTTTTCTAAAGTCAGACACCGTCAGACCCCAGAGGTAGTCTTGTTGCAAGAAAGGAGATGCCTTCTGGGGCCTGGGAGTGGGCTCAATGAACTGTCCAAAGAGACACACATCCTAACAGAGCAAGAGACTTTATTCAGAAGGGGCACCTGGGGAGAGAGCAGAAGGGTAGGGGAACCCAGGAGAACTGCTCTACCACGTGGTTCACAGTCTCAGGTTTTATGGTAATGAGATTAGTTTTGGGTTGTCTCCCTCTGGCCAATCATTCTGACTCAGGGCCATTCCTGGTGGCGTGAGCACTGTTCAGTCAAGATGGATTCCAGTACAAAGGACTCTGGGAGGTTGGTAGAACATATGGACTGCGGTCTCCTCTCTTCCTTGGACCTTTTCTGAATTCTCCCAGTTGGTGGTAGCTTGTTACTTTCTCATTCTTACCAGGATCTCCTTTTATAAGATAATTCATGCAAGTAGCTACTATGATCCTGCCCAGGGTGGGTGGTTTCAGTCAGTGATTCTCCTAACAGACTGATTCTGGCCAGTTTCTGGACCCAGTCCAGAAAAAAGAAATGCTCAAATAAAGTCTGAAACCTCATAATGGAAAATCTGCAAAACTAGAATCTGTGGTCTGAGAAGGACTTTACTCTACCTCCAGAACATGAAGAAAGTAGCAAGCTAAGCAGCTCAGTAGGTACCTCCACCTGGGTGCTGACTGCTCCTGGGGACTGTCAGGGGGTTTCTTTCTTTCCTTCTTTTGACATAAGAGTTATTAAAAGGTAAACTGAGGCATATTAAAAATTTCTCAAGACTTTATTCGAGCAGAAATTGATTCCAATCAGGCAGCACCAAAGCAGTAGTAGTTGGGAGTGCTCCCAAGGACTCTTTATTGACAAATTATTGTCTCAAGTTATCATCAAAACAGGAGTTTCCTAGCCACTCAGGTGTTTGTGATATTATAGGACTGGTGGTGGTGGTGGTTTAGTCGCTAAGTCGTGTCTGAATCTTGAGACCCCATGGAGTATAGCCTGCCTGGCTCCTCTGTCTATGGGATTCTCCAGGCAAGAATACCGGGTTGGGTTGCCATTTCCTTCTTCACGGGATCTCCCCAGCCCAGGGATCAAACCTGGGTCTCCTGCATTGCAGGCAGATTCTTTATCAACTGAGCTATGAGGGAAACCTGGTTAGCATAAATAATCAAACTACCAGGGTTCAAATTTGACTTGATCACTTACCATCTTAGACAAGCCACTAACACAATTGATGATAAAAATAGTGTGTATTATGTATGGATTATATCAGCTCTGCCTTATATAATTGTGAGGAAAATATCACATGCTACATAGTAGTTGTCCTGAGGTTTCAATGGAATGCTATATGCAAAACATCCAGCACACTACGGGAACCCCATTGAGCCTTCATCACAGAGCATATGCTGCTTCTTGGAAATTCCTGTTATGTATTTAATATCATAGTTCAGGCAGACCTCAGAGAGAGTACAGGTTTGGTTCTGGACCACCACAATAAAATGAATATCACTATAAAGCAAGTCACATGATTGTTTTGGTTTCCCAGTACATATAAAAGTTACATTTATACTATATTGTACTCTATTAAGTGTTCAATAGCATTATGTCTAAAAATAATATACATATCAATTGAAAATATTTCATTGCTAAAAATTCAAACTATCCCCTGATCTTTCAGCAAGTCATAAAATTTTTGCTGGTGGAGGATCTTGCTTTGACATTCGTGGCTGCTGATGGATCAGAGTGGTGGTTGATGAAGATTGGGATGGCTGCACAAACTTCTTAAAATAAGACAACAATGAAATTTGCTCCCTCAATTGGGTTGGATTTTTCTTCTATTTGAACATTGAGAAGACACTGTTAAGTTAGTTGACTTAATTTCAACAATAATGTGTCTCAGGGAACAGGAGTCAGAACACACACAATATTTATTAAGTTTGCCATCTTAGGGGCATGGTTCAAACATGCTCCCAAACAATTAGAATATTATCATCCAAGATCACTTATCACAGATCATCATAACAAATATTGAAATGTTAGAAGTATTGTGAGAATCACCAGGATGTGAAACAGAGAAGTGAGCAAATGCTGTTGGAAAAATGGCACCAATGCATCATTGTTACAAACTCTCAATTTGTTAAAAAAAAAAAAAAAGCAATATCCTCAAAGCTCAATAAAACAAGCTATGCCATGTTTTAAGAATTCTGAAGCATACAAATTACAGATTCAATTATGTTATCTTTTTCACTGATTTAAGAATAGATCATAATAACCATTAAAGAGAAGTGTTCAAGGTGGGGTAAAGCAGTATTCTTAGGCTGTTGCTGAAAATCTATTAAAATGAGCCAGCTGTTGAGAATAGAGGCACAAGTATATGGAGAATGACCTTGGAGCCAGTTAGCCTTTCTAATGATGCAAGCAAATCCTAGTCCAAGTACTATTCTCAGTTAAGTCAGATGACTAATTATGCTATGTTTTAATGTGTGATTTTAAACAGTCAAATTACATATGGCACCACAAAGAACATTCTAGACCTGAATCTGAAGTTTCATTTTTTCATTGGAGTAATCTTTTTAAGTATAGATTTAAAAAAAAATACACTACAATATATTATAGTACTTTGTAATGTTGATGGAAATTCAGTAACCGCAAACCTCCCACCCCAAATCTATGAAATGTGTCAATTCTGGGCCACTCTTCACCCTTAAAATACATGGAGTTTCTCATCTCATAGAGATTGTCCTCCATGCAGACAGATAAAAATTTAACCTTGAGTTTAAAATTCCTACCAGCACCTTCTCTTGCCAAGTGATCTCAAAGTGAGCTCTCAAGATTGCTGCCCATGTAATTACAAAAAAGCTCATTAGATATAATAAAAGATGCTGTTTTAACTATTCCTTTGATCCAGAAGTAAAAAATCCAGAAGTAAACATGTTGAAATGTTGTATTCTCAGTAAATGATACAGTGTCAATATTTAGAAGACATATTGAATATTTTCGTTAATTTTAATGTATTTTTTGCTGTTTGTTAAGAAGTTAATTCAGCAAATATTTGGTAAACAAATGCTAAGTTTTACAGATCGTTTTAAGGAATATTCTGACTTCTGGAAGATAATGTATTAAATAACTTGATTTAATATTAATTTTAATTACTTGCTTAAATTGCCAACCACTAACCATTTTGCAAGGTCAATTTTTCTCGGACATCATCATGATAAATATGTCAAGCAAGGTCCAATAAAACACTGGGTTAAATTCAATCAATATACTGCTATTGTACACATGTCTCTTGCCAGTATCTTGCTACCTCTTTTGCTAACATTGTTCATCAAGGCAGTAAAAGTATCAGTGTTTAGATTGGCTGTTACAAAACATATTCAAGTCTTTGTTCAATCCAAAACAGATCTGACCCTTTCCTTTGCTCAAGAAGTAATGGAAGCACCTCTTATGCTTCCAAAGCGACTCTGTGAATGACTGAAAAGGGCACTTAAGAAAATTATTGATTTCTGGTTTACTTGTATTGGTCATTATCTTGCTTTCAGTAGAGATGTCTTGTTTGTAGGAGCAAAAATATTTTTGATATTTTTCTTTAAAATTATGATTTTTAGTTGTTTATTTGTATGGTTTTATTTAGAAATGGAAGTTAGCCCTCTTGCTAAAATGTTCAAACACTATAAAAGGATAAAGGGTGTAAAGGAAGTCTCCTTCCCACTGTGACCAGTTATGTTTCTATAGCAACTACTGTTAACAGCATTTTGTCTTTTGTTTCAGAGAAATCTATACATATATGAATATTTAGATGTCTCCCTCTTTCCGTACATAAAAGGGACTGGCATAATAGGTAAATAAATAGCTAAATAAGTACATATATAAGCTGCTTGACTATCTTTATTTCTCCTTTATTTTCTTCAAAAGGTATAACAGCACATGTCTATAAACTTTTCCCCTTTTTAGTTTTTTCTTACTTAGCAGTCTATCTTAAATGGTTTAATTTTGAAAACAAATTTATCAATTAGTATTGTGGCAAGAGGGATGGTTTCATGAACTGTTTGCTTCATTTCAGCTTTCTCTTTTAAGATATCAAGTTTTATGTGTATTTAAACTTCACAGCAATGAGACCAATATTTCAAATATACATTTCAGTACACCCTTGACTTTCTAAATTTACTGCTGATTTTACCAACAGCCATGTGGTTAGATGAATCCTTCCAATTTTCTTTTTTTTTATGCAGCTGGTTGGCCTCTGGGAAAGACGCTTTGGCTGTTGCAGCTCTCCGTGGGTTTTTCTGAATATCCCTCATGACTTCTGTGTGTATTTCCACGTATTTCAAATGCATAGCTAAATTTCATAATTTCAACTACCTATACGTGTTTTCAGTTGAACTTGTAATTTTAAATAATTTTGCCTAAATATAGATACTAAATAACACTGAACAATAGACTGATATTCACAAGAAATACTCTCAAAAAATTCATGATGATGAGAGGTGACTGAGGTTGCGTTTTTAGAAATATGACGAGCAAAAATTACTGTATGAAATCAAACTGTGTTTTATGGTAGTTTTATTCTGAAGGCAATTTTTTTTTCAATTGCTTCATAAGGTGATAAACGTAGTTCACAAAAACAAACAAACAAAACAACATAGCCAACTAGCTTTATGTGTTCCAAGGACTCCCTTGCACACTTGCAAATAGCAACCCCTGTCCTCTGGTGACCTCTCACCTATCCTGCTCTGGGACGCTGTGTTAGCATACAGGTCCTGCTCACCCTGACTTGACTATAGCTCAAAAGACAATGTCTCCACCAAACTTCCACAAACCAGATTACCCACCATTTAGAATCCAGTCTTTTTGTGTGTGTGTCATTTTTTACTCTCTACATTCTCCCACAAACAGAAGACAATTGATTTGGAAAGGAAAATATGACTGGTTTTGTTGTGCATAAAATAAAACCTTCACAATCATTTATGATGTATTCTTCCAAATCTGCAAATGATGATGACCAAGTGGTGATGTTATGAGGAACATTCCAGTAAGGTAGAGTATCTGTCTTCACACTTTGACCTGTAGAATAGTTTTCTTTGGGCTGATTGTCTAACATAAAAAATTATTTGCAAGGAATAGAGATACTTACTCAGACAGGGTGTGGAGTGCAAGGATCATGTCTTAGTTGATGATCAATAGATGTGTGAGTGGAGACAAGAAAGACCTACACAATCATATGTTCCTTTTTTCCAATGACAGTGCTATATTTTTCAGAGGCAGATGATTGGACATATTAAAAATGTGCAAACCAAGGTCTTGAAACTGTAGCCAAATAGCCAAAGGTAGAGTTGTGGGTGAGAATTCTCCAGAAGTGCCTTCCGAGTTAAGGTTTGCTATCCACGTGTTCTTCCTTCTCTATTCTAGCTCTGTACCTTATCATATAACTATTTCCATGTTACATTTATCTGTGTCTCTTCTACTGATTTTACTGGCTTATGAGTTACCAAACTACCAGTTCAGTTTTGTGTGAGCAGCCTGAGGACAGAATCTGGTTGTTCATGATTTCTATTATCTATATAAACCTGTAGCATAAAATAATAATAAGTTCATTGAATTGCTTCAATTGTGTGTGTGTGTGTAGTAGTAGCAGAGGAATTTCCAGGCATCACGGTGGCATATTATCTATAATGCTAACTATTATTTTTGTTGGTGTTACTGTTTCTTAATAATCTTTGTTATGCTAAAAGGAAATGAATTGATGTGTCATCTAACTTACATGTAGATTTTAGTAGATATACAGATATATCGGCAGTTGCTTAATCTGAAAAAGTTATTAGTTGAAATGACAGAATGAAACAAAAATAATAAATAAATATTGATCCGAGTTTACCCTGAGTTCCAATTTAAATACGTATAGTTAATTTTTCAATTTCTACATCTTTTTTATTACAGGTCTACATTGCTTGTTTCTGTGAGATGTGTGTAAGCTTTATACTAAATTATCTATGTCTGTTTCCTATAGGACTTCAAAATGTTTCAGACATTCAAGAATTTTTTTGTGTATGTGTTAGTCACTCAGTTGGGTCTGACTCTTTGTGACCTCATGAACTGTAGCCCACCAGGCTCCTCTGTCCATGGGGTTCTCCAGGCAAAAACACTGGAGTGGGTTCCCATTCACTTCTCCACGGGATCTTCCCAACCCAGGGATCGAACCAAGCTATCCTGAATGGCAAGCAGATTCTGCTTTTAACCCAAACTAATTTTCCAGTTGAAAGTGGCATATGATTTTTTTTGTCACAAGATGTATGTCCACTTTTTAACTTTTAGAAAATATTGTCAACCTATGTGTGCCATGTAAAAGTTCACTGATTTTGAGAAGAAATAGAGTAATACATGAAGCTTGAAAAATTTCCTCTAGAACTGATCATTTTAAGGAGTAGGTGATTTTATTCACAGGAAGTAAGTAAAGCAGGTGAAATAGAATATATAGTTTACTGGTACATATGGGACTCGACTTATTTTGCTAATGCAAGCTATTTTCCTTTAAACCCCACAAATTTTAAATCTGTGTGCTCAAAATTCTCCAAGCTAGGCTTCAGAAAATATGTGAACCAAGAACTTCTAGATGTTCAAGCTGGATTTAGAAAAGGTAGAGGAATCAGAGATCAAATTGCCAACATTCATTGAATCATAGAAAGAGCAAGAGAATTTCAGAAAAAACTTCTGCTTCATTGACTACTAAAGCCTTTGTGTGGATCACAACAAACTGTGGAAAATTCTTAAAGAGATGGGAGTATCAGACCACCTCACTTGTCTCTGGTCTTCCCTGATAGCTCAGTTAGTAAAGAATCTGCCTGCAAAGCAAGAGACCCCGGTTCAATTCTTGGGTCAGGACGATCTGCTGGAGAAGGGATAAGCTACCCACTCTAGTATTCTTGGGCTTCCCTTGTGGCTCAGCTGGTAAAGAATACACCTACAATGCAAGAGACGTGGGTTTGATCCCTGGGTTGGGAAGATCTGCTGAAGAAGGGAAAGGCTACCCACTCCAGTGTTCTAGCGTGGAGAATTCCATAGACTGTACAGTCCATGGGGTTGCAAAGAGTCGGACAAGACTGAGTGACTTGCTCTTTCACTTTCTTTCACCTGTCTCCTGAGAAACCTGTGTGCAGGTCAAGAAGGAACAGCTAGAACCAGACATGGAATAACGAACTGGTTCAAAATTGGGGAAAAAGTACATCAAGGCTGTATATACTCACCTGGCTTATTTAACATATGCATAGTACATTATGTGAAATGCTGGGCTAGATGAAGCACAAGCTGTAATCAAGATTTCAGGGAGAAATATCAATAACATCAGATATGCAGACAAAATTACCCTTATGGCAGAAAGCGAACAGGAACTAAAGAGCCTCTTGATGAAGTTGAAAGAGAAGAGTGAAGAAGCAGGCTTAAAACTCAACATTCAGAAAACAAAGATTATGGTATGTGGTCCCATCACTTCATAACAAAGAGATGGAAAACAATAGAAATAGTGACAGATAATTTCTTGGGCTCCAAAATCACTGAAGATGGTGATGCACCCATGAAATTAAAAGATGCTTGCTCCTTGGAAGAAAAGTCAAGACCAACGTAGACAGCATTAAAAAGCATAGACATTACTTTGTCAAGAAAGGTCTGTCTAGTTAAGACTATTGTTTTTCCAGTAGTCATGTATGAGTGTGAGAGCTGGACCATAATAAAAAGCTGAGCACTGAAGAATTGATGCTTTTGAACTGTGATGTTGGAGAAGACACTTGAGAGTCCCTAGGACAGCAAGGAGATCCAACCAGTCCATCCTAAAGGAGGTAAGTCCTGAATATTCATTGGAAGGACTGATGCTGAAGCTGAAGCTCCAATACTTTGGCCACCTGATCTTAGAGCTGACTCATTGGAAAGGATCCTGATGCTGGGAAAGATTGAAGGTGGGAGGAGAAAGGAATTACAGAGGATAAGATGATTGGATGGCATCACCGACTCAATGGACATGAATTTAAGCAAGCTCCAGGAGATGGTGAAGGATGGGGAAGCATGGTGTGCTGCAGTCCATGGGGTCACAAT
The DNA here is from genome assembly GCA_007570785.1 of Antilocapra americana. Taxonomy (NCBI): domain Eukaryota; kingdom Metazoa; phylum Chordata; class Mammalia; order Artiodactyla; family Antilocapridae; genus Antilocapra; species Antilocapra americana. The sequence goes on from ML661334.1 coordinate 1,589,574, forward strand.
GCATCAGGCACGACTGAGTGACTGAACATCAACAATCTTGAAAATGCTTTGAAAAGTTTAGATTTAATTGTGGAGAATGAATATTATTTAATGGTTAATCCTTTATTTTAAAAAGTGAAAAGCATTTTAAGAAATAGCTTTAAAGGGGAGAGAAGAAAAGAGACAGAGGCAGAGTGATGGAGACACAGAAGAAGCAGGAGAAGCAGGGGCAGGGGAGAGGGAAGAGAGAAAAAAATTCCATCATTTTTGTGGTTATAACTGGACTCATTTCTCTATGAAATATCCAGAACACAGTTTATCTGAAAGAAAATTCATAGAGATGTTTTCAATTATACCTGAACATCTGGTTCCCAATGATTATATAAAAAACAGTAATTATTCTGAATAGTACTATAAAGAGAAAAAAATCAAGCTCTTATTCCAGTCACAGTGATTCAGAAGCCATTACTCAAAAGTCATAAAAATGAAAAGTACTAACAGTCTAAATGATATGAGTTCTTTGTGATTAGGTTGGTTCACAAACCTCTCAGAGCTATAATTATGTGGAAAAAGGAAAATGTGAAGATGTCACAGGCCATAGAAGGCAGATTTCCATCATCAATAAATGGGATTTCCTTGCTTTTGAGACATAGGGCTTTAAATAAAGCATCTGATAGCAGAGTGGGATGTTACATCTATAATTGCATCTTACATCTTGTATCTTATAAAAGATAGAATCAAGGGAAAAATTACACTTATAATATGATAGCAGCTGATCAAATAACAATTGCATTTAAGATACAGAGATAAGCCATGTCATGGGAATTAGTTGAACTGGACACTGCTCAGATGATGTCTGGAATATAAACTCACACTGTAAAAGTGTCAGAGTTGATAAACCAACAGAAATGTAAGTTTGAATAATACCAATAACTCATATGTAAGTACAAATTTATGATCTATTAAAGCACTTGAGTAAATTGCTATAATTGGTATTTATCACAGTTTTTGATAAATTAAACATGGAAGTGTCATAACCACAGTATAATTTTTTATCCACAGTATAATACAAATGATCAAAAATGTTGAATCAGACAGATCTAAATTAGCAAATCAGGCATGAGAATCAGCCTCTTAAATTTCAGATAAGTGCTCTTTTTAATGAGAGAGCAATTGAACCTGTAGTAATTATTCTCCACACTCTCTCCATCTACAGGGGTCCGTTTCCTAGATCCTCTGTGCAGAAACTGGAGTTTGCCTTGAGATTTTTGCTACTAGGTTGCTGTGAACACCCTGTGACTTGTATCTACTCTTGAAATAAAGTATTTTGAAACATGGAAAACTCACTCTCTTGTCATTTGGGTCTTCAAAATTTTGACTTCCTTCCACAATTTGCCTGTTTTTATTTACTTTTTAGAATACTATCCAGGTAATAGGTGTTTCAGACCTTAACTGGTGGCTCAGATGGTAAAGAATCTGCCTGCTCTGCCAGAGACTTAGGTTCAATTCCTGGGTTGGGAAGATTTCCTCCATAAGAGAGTGGCTACCCACTCCAGTATTCTTGCTTGGAGACCTCATGGGCAGAGCAGCCTGGTGGGCTACAGTCCACGGGGTGGCAGAGAGTTGGACACAGCTGAGCAACTAACACTTTAACTTTTACTTTTCAGGTGTTTCCAGTTTATTTTTTTTTCTACAGATTTTTTTTTTTTAGTTGTAATTAGCAGGAGGGATGGGGAACAGTGGATTTTCACCACTACAGCATACTAGAACTCTCTATTATTGATTTCATAGAATGTCATCATAAATTTGAAAGCCTCCCCAAAAGATGCTGTTTCTATATTTCCCATCTACTTGCCATGAAATGATGGGACCAAATGCCATGATCATTTTTTGAGTGTTGAGTTTTAAGCCAGCTTTTTCATCCTCTTCTTTCACCTTCATCTATGACAAACCTAGAAAGTGTGTTAAAAAGCAAAGACATTGCTTTTTTTTCCACAAAGGTCTGTATAGTCAAAGCTATGGTTTTTACAGTAGTCATGTATAGATGTGAGAGTTGAACCATAAAGAAGGCTGAGTGCCAAAGAATTGATGCTTTTGAAATGTGGTTTTGGAGAAGACTCTTGAGAGTCCGTTGAACTGCAAGGAGATTAAACCAGTCAGTCCTAAAGGAAACCAACCCTAAATATTCATTGGAAGGACTGAAATTGAAGCTCCAATGCATTGGTAATTGATGCAGAGTGGACTCATTGGATAAGACCCTGATGCTGGGAAAGACTGAGGACAGGAGAAGAGGAGGTGACAGAAGATGAGATGGTTGGATGGCATCATTGACTCAATGGATGTGAGTATGAGCAAACTCTAGTAGCTAGTGAAGGACCGCGAAGGTATGCTTCAGTCCATGGGGTCACAAAGACTTGGACAAGACTGACTGACTGAAAAACAGCAACAATAAAAAATGCTAGTGTCTCTTCTGCATCTGACAACCTTGACCTCACCCTCCTGAAAATGTTGTCTTCTTGGTCCTCTTCAACAACTCTGATCTTCCTTTTCTTCTTATTTTTGGCATCTTTTTCTCAGCCTAACACTTAAAATCCGAGTTCCCTACTAAACTGTCTTGGTCCCATTGTTTCATTGAGGCTAATTATGCAATTTCATCAATTCTCCTACTTCTGACAACTGCTTATATGCTGATGCTTCATAAATATTTATTTCCTACTTAAATCAGACCCTAAAGTTTTTTTCGCTCATGTCTTAAATGTTGGTTAATCATACCCCTGGTCCTTTCCATAGTCATTCAGCAGGTCCAACATGGAACTCCTCCCCAAATATGCTACATGCCATAAATGGCACTGTAATCATCTTCAAAACTAGAAGCCTTCAAGCCACTCCACAGTTTCTTGCTGTTTACTCTCATTTCCTGACAAATGCAGCATCCCATGTCCTAAATAATTTTTGCCTGCCTTTTCCATATTTCAATTATCTACTCTCAGCACCTTGTCCAGACAAATACAAGAGCCGCTTCTCAGGTTTTCATCTTTCCTGCTGGTTTGTTATTGTATTCATCTGCTGAGTTCCTGTCAGAATGCCCCACCTAAAATACAAACCAAGTCATGCATCTTCTCAGTCAATATTATTCAACTGCTCCACCCCTCCTGCCAGATGGCGTTCAGACTCCCATGCAAATTGGTTTTAGAGCAAATTTGCTTTCACTACAACTCGTTAATCTACTTATCTACATCAATTTCCACTCCTTTTCTTTCACTTTGTATTTTAGTCTAGCACCAACCCATGTGTGTTTTCCTGGACCCACTATGAGTTTCAGACCACTATGTCATAATTTGATTAACACTAATGTAATAACCTCTGGACTCCAGTGCATTCCAAAGGTCCCTGGGGCGGGCGGCATCCCCAGGGAGGCAGCATCCCCTGCTGGTGACATATCAGGTCACCCCTAGCTCACTTCCGGTTCTGCCTGGCAGCTCAGAAACTGGGGCAGTGGCAGGGAGAGCACAGAAGTGACAAATAGATTCAAGGGACTAGATCTGATACACAGAGTGCCTGAAGAAATATGGACAGAGGTTTGTGACATTGTACACAAGGCAGTGTTCAAGACCACCCGCAAGAAAAAGAAATGAAAACATGCAAAATGTTTCTCTAAGGAGGCCTTACATAGCTGAGAAAATAAGAAAGGTGAAAGACAAAGAAAAAAAGGAAGGATGTGCCTATATGAATGCAGAGTTCTAAAGAATAGCAAGGAGAGATAAGAAAGCCTTTCTCAGTGATCAATGCAAAGAAATAGAGGAAAACAATAGGATGGGAAAGACTAGAGATTTATTTAAGAAAATTGGAGATACCAAGGGAACATTTCATGCAAAGATGAGCACAACAAAGGACAGAAATGGTAGGGACCTAACAGAACAGAAGATATTAAGAAGGGGTGGCAAGAATACACAGAAGAATTGTACAAAAAAGATCTTCATGACTCAGATAACTACAATGGTGTGATCTCTCACCTAGAGCCAGACATCCTGGAATACGAAGTCAAGTGGGCCTTAGGAAGCATCACTACAAGCAAAGCTAGTGGAGGTGATGGAATTCCAGTTGAGCTACTTCAAATCCTAAAAGATGATGCTGTGAAAGTGCTACAGTCAATAAGCCAGCAAATTTGGAAAACTCAGCAGTGCCATAGGACTGGAAAAGTTCAGTTTTCATTCCAATCCCAAAAAAAGGCAATGCCAAAGAATACTCAAACTACTGCACAATTGCACTCATCTCACACGCTAGCAAAGTAATGCTCAAAATTCTCCAAGTGAGGCTTCAACCATATATGAACCGTGAACTTCCAGATGTTCAGGCTGAGTTTAAAAAGGCAGAGGAACCAGAGATCAAAATTCCAACAACTACTGGATTATCGAAAAAACAAGAGAGTTCCAGACAAAAATCTATTTCTGCTTTATTGACTATACCAAAGCCTTTCGCTGTGTGGATCACAACAAAATGTGGAAAATTCTTAAAGAGATGGGAATACCAGATCACCTGACCTCCTTGCTGAGAAATCTGTGTGCATGTAAAGCAGCAGCACTTAGAACTGGATATGGAACAATGGACAGTTTCCAAATTGGGAATGGCCATATATTGTCACCTTGCTTATGTAACTTATATGCAGAGTACATCATGCAAAATGCCAGGCTGGATGAAGTGCAGGCTGGAATCAAGATTGCCAGGAGAAATATCAATAACCTCAGATGTGCAGATTACACCACTCTTATGGCAGAAAGTGAAGAGGAACTAGAGAGCTTCTTGATGAAAGTGAAAGAGGAGAGTGAAAAACCTGGCTTAAAACTCAACATTGAAAAACAAAAATCATGGCATCCAGTCTCATCACTTCATGTCAAATAGACAGGGAAACTATGGAAATCGTGACAGACTTTATTTTGGGGGGGCTTCAAAATCACTGCAGATGGTGACTGCAGCCATGAAATTAGAAGACGCTTGCTCCTTGGAAGAAAAGCTATGATCAACCTAGACGGAATTTTAAAAAGCAGAAACATTACTTTGCCAACAAAGGTCCATCTAGTCAAAGCTATGGCTTTTCCAGTAAGTCATGTATGGATGTGAGAGTTGGACTATAAAGAAAGCTGGGCATCAGAGGATTGATGCTTTTGAAATGTGGTGTTGGAGAAGACTCTTGAGGGTTCCTTGAACTGTAAGGAGATCAAACCAGTCCATCCTAAAGGAAATCAGTCCTGAATATTCATTGGAAGGACTGATGTTGAAGCTGAAGCTCCAATACTTTGGCCACCTGATCCTAGAGCTGACATTGGAAAAGACCCTGATGCTGGTAAAGACTGTAGGCAGGAGGAGAAGGGGATGACAGAGGATGGGATGGTTGGATGGCATCACTGACTCAACGGACATGAGTTTGAGCAAGCTACAGTATTTGGTGATAGACAGGGAAACTGGTGTACTGTAGTCCATGGGATTGCAGAGTCTGACATGACTGAGACTGAACTGAATGTAATAACCTAAATGGGAAAAATTTTGAAAAAGTATAGGTATATATATGTATAACTGCATCATTTTGCTATATACCTGAAAGCAAGACAGCATTGTCGACCTACATAATAAAAAAGAATTTAATGAATCTATTTTAGGTGTTCACAGTGTTAGATTCAAGTAAGACATCATCTCTTATCTTGTCTATCACTTCTTTTTCCCCTCATTTATGCCAGAGGTGCTGCCCTATGCCCAGTGATTTAAAGCACTTTGATCTCTAATCCATTTCTTTCTCTGAGTTGTGGATCTCTGCACCTAATTTCCTGCTTAATCCCTTCACTTCCAAATCTCAAGGGCAGCTCATGTTCATTGTGGCCACCCATACCTTGCAATCTTTGCTCCCAGTGCTGATCCTCCTCCAGGTTCCACTGTGATGAATGTCACCATCATGTAGCCACTTGCAGATCTCCTTTCCACTTTTTTCTCCTTTATTCTCAATAAGGATTCCAACACCTGACTTCACAAATCTCATCTCCAATGTATTTCTGGATTCCTTTCTTTTTCTTTCAAAGCCAGCAACATAGGCCACCTGGGCCATGAGTCCTCTTTATCAACTCTTCTTTCTGTTCATTTCCATGTTGCAGACAGAATGATACTTTGAAAGTGAAAAATCTGATGGCATCAGTTGCTGTTGTTTCTGTTCAGTCACTAAGTTGTGTCCCACTCTTGTGATCCCATGGACTATATGGAGCTCTGTCCATGAGGGTGCTCCAGGCAAGAATACTGCCGTGGTTGCTATTTCCTTGTCTAATGGTATCAACTGTCTGCTACAATGTTTCAATGGGATAACATTTCCATTAGGGTAAAGACAAACATTCTCCCTGAGCCTCTGCAGCTGCTGCTGCTGCTGCTAAGTCGCTTCAGTCGTGTCCAACTCTGTGGGACCCCATAGACGGTAACCCACCAGGTTCTTCCCCCGTCCCTGGGATCCTCCCGGCAAGAACACTGGAGTGGATTGCCATTTCCTTCTCCAATGCATGAAAGTGAAAAGTGAAAGTGAAGGCACTCAGTTGTGTCCGACTCTTAGTGACCCCGTGGGCTACAGCCTACCAGTCTCCTCCGTCTAAGGGATTTTCCAGGCAAGAGTACTGGAGTGGGGTGTCATTGCCTTCTCTGCAGAGCCTCTAGACCTGGCCTTTAAATCCAGACTCATTCTTGAAGATCCAGTGTTCCCTTCATATCCCAGGGGTTCTCGAAAGTGTTCCTCTTTGTTCCTTGCTTTATTGACACCCACCTTACTCTTACAACATACCTATACAGAGAAACAGCCTATAAATGCTACTCTTTTTGAAGAACAGTATCCACTCCATCAGTATGTTGCAGGAAATAATTGAGTTGAGTATTCTATATAGAGCAAGTAAAGATACTCTTAGTACTACTATAAGTTTTTATCTTTATCTACCTCTACAGACACTATGAACTAACTTTAATTTTTCTTATTAAATTAATGAGATTCATATCACAAAACTTGGAAAACGTTGTCAAGTAAAATGAAAAAATGTTAAAACCACCTAGAATCCTACCATCCAGAAGAATCATTTGGATATTTTGCATGGTTTTAAATACTTTCTGTTCAAAAATATGTCAGGTCAGCTATTTCTTTGACGAGAGCATCTCTGACTTGGGCAAATTTTCCAAGACAAATCTTCTCAAGGATGAAAGGAACACCCTTGAGATTCCTGAATCATAACCATTAGGATTTAGCAAATTCTAGACACAAAAGGAGAAAGTGGTGCTAGCTAAATTTCAAAATGAAAAACAAAATTCTAAGTAGTGAGTTTAAACTGAAGATTCAAGAAGAGTGAGGTTGATTTGGAACGTGTAGCACCACAAGATTAATCAAAAAGTGTAAGGGATGACTTCAAGTATACCTAATGTCACAACAACATTTTCTGCAATTAAAAATCTCTTCTTTGATGTTATCAAGGAATCCAAAGCTTTCAGGGTAGTCTGTGAGTGATTTTACATATATTATTCTTGATATGCAAAGTAATTCACCTTTTATAAGACACTGACTTCGGACTTTTCCTGTCATGGAATGTATTTGGGTTGTGCAGAGAAGTGTGAATATAATTTATTTTAAAAATTCAAATTCTAGACGTTTCTCAGAAGATTCAAAGATAGTGCAATTTGTTGGAAACAAATGTTAAGCTCCTTCAAAGATGATTGCAAGTTAACATCCTTTGGTGAATATTAAAACATTTACAGCCTCTGAAACCAATTTAGATACTTATATAATTTTAATGATTATAACTCTTAAATATTAATTTCACAATTTAAATTAATTGGTAACATGAAATTGGCTTCTTAACAAAATTAACACTTAGGTGAATTTATTTACTCTTTCAACAGCCCCCTCTCCCTGCAAAATAAACTTTCTTTAGGTGAAATATTCATTTGAAATTAATCATTATACAAAATCTCATTGGGATAAGAAATTTAACATACTTTAGGAGTGCTAAGAACAATCTCACAACAGCAGAATGATATAATACCACTTGTTAAAAAATAAAACTTATTCATTCTGTTATTTATTCTATAAGCATTTGTCATACCAAAACTATGTGGAAGAACTCTGCATAGGATGCAAAGAGAAGTGAGGTTCTCATGCATGGAGAAGCTAATCAGTGAAATAGGAAAGGAAGCAATTACAAAACAATGTTGCAAATGTTACAATCAACCTGAGTGTGATGAGTTTGGGGAGCACAAAGAAAGATGGGTGCCTTAAATCTACACACCCAAGTGGCTTTTTCTGAAGACTAAATAAGTAACATAACTTGTACATGTATTTGTGGCTATTTTTTAAACACGTCTAAATGTCTCTTGAATAAAATTAATAATCATTGGTAGCATTGTCCTTTTAGAATAATTTTAAGGAAACATATCCAAAAGTCACTCACTATCATAAAGACGAATCTTGTAAATAAATATATGTATGCTCAATCATTTCCAACTGTTTGGTGACCCCATGGACAATAGCCCACCAGGTTCCTCTGTCCATGGAATTACCCAGGCGAGAATTCTGGAGTGGGTAGTGTTGCCCTTCTCCATGGGATCTTCCCTAGCCAGGGATCGAATCTGCATCTCTTGTATCTGCTACACTGGCGAGCAGATTCCTTACCACTGTGCCATCTGGGAAGCCTCATATGTATATATATACATAAGTATATTTTTGTTTTTATTGCTAATTTAATAAAAATCTTTCTTAAAAATTAGAGATCCATCATTTTGTCTCCTGAACTTGCTTCTACAATATACCTATTTCAAATGAGACTGAGTAACCTAGGAGTAGCACGTAGGTTTTAGTCTTGATTGAGTGCTGAAGATCATCTGAAGTGCAATGGTGATAAGAATTCTAAAAGCATCTGGACAAAATGAGAAGCAATGTGGTTACTGATTGATTGTCTGCTCTTGTTGTTTAGTCACTAAGTCACATCCTACTCTGTCCATGGGATTTCCCAGGTAAAAATACTGGAGTCGGTGGGCATCTCCTTCTCTAGGGGATCTTCTCAACCCAGGGATGGAACTTATGTCTCCTGAACTGAAGGCAGCATTTAATGCTGAGCCATCAGGGAAGTGCTATGGGCACAGGAAATTAGAATCATGACCCATTGTGCATGGCACTCCTAAGTGGGTTCACCACAGAGCTGTCACCTGAGGAACATCACGAACATGGAAGGACTTTAAAATTAAATACTCAGATCAGTTGCTGACTCATGTCTGACTCTTTGCTACCCCATGGACTGCAGCAGGCAAGCTTCCCTGTCCATCACAAACTCTCAGTGCTTGCTCAAACTCACGTCCATTTGAGTCACTGGTGTCATTCAACCATCTCATCCTTTGTCGTCCCCTTCTCTTCCTACCTTCAATCTTTCCCAGCATCAGAGTCTTTCCCAATGAGTCAGTTCTTCCCATAAGGCAGCCAAAATATTGGAGCTTCAACTTCAGCATCAGTCCTTCCAATGAATATTCAGGACTGATTTCTTTTAGGATTGACTGTATGGCTCTCCTTGCTGTACAAGGAACTCTCAAGAGTCTTCTCCAACACCACAGTCCAAAAACATCAGTTCTTCAGGCTCAGCTTACTTTATAGTCCAACTTGCAGATCCATATATGGTGGTGGTGGTTTAGTCACCAAGTCGTGTCCCCATTGATTGTAGCCCGCCAGGCTCCTCTGTCCATGAAATTCTCCAGGCAAGAATACTGGAGTGGGTTGCCATTTCCTTCTCCAGGGGATCTTCCCGACTCACGAATCGAATCCGCATTGCAGGCGGATGATTTACCAACTGAGTTATGAGAGAATCCATGCATAACTACTGGAAAAATCATAGCTTTGATGAGATGAACCATTGTAGGCAGAGTAATGTCTCTGATTTTTAATATGCTATCTATGTTGGTCACAGCTTTTCTTCCAAGGAGGAAGCGTCTTTTAATTTCATGGCTGCGATTAACATCTGCAATGATTTTGGAGCTCCTCAAAATAGAATATCTCACTGTTTCCATTGTTTCCCCACCTATTTGCCATGAAGTGATAGGGCTGGATGCCATGATCTTAGTGTTTTGAATGTTGAGTTTTAAGCCAACTTTTCACTCTGCTCTTTCACTTTCATCAAGATGCCCTTTAGTTCTTTGCTTTCTGCCATAAGGGTGGTGTGATTAGCATATCTGAGATTATTGATATTTCTCACAGCAATCTTGATTCCAACTTGTGCCTCATCGAGTTTGGAATTTCACATAATGCAGTCTGCATATAAGTTACATAAGCAGGGTGACAATATAGCCTTGATGTACTTTTTTCCCTATTTGGAACCAGTCTGTTGTTCCATGTCCAGTTCTAACTGTTGCTTCCTGACCTGCACACAGGTTTCTCAGGAGGCAGGTGAGGTTGTCTGGTATTCCTAGCTAAGAATTTTCCACAGTCTGTTGTGACCCACACTGTCAAATTCTTTGGCATAGTCATCTGCTTCTGTTAGGTCCATACAATTTCTGTCCTTTACTGAACCCATCTTTGCATGAAATGTTCCCTTGGTATCTCTAATTTTCTTAACGAGATCTCTAGTCTTTCCCATTCTATTGTTTACCTCTATTTCTTTTTGATTGATCACTGAGGAAGGCTTTCTTATCTCTTCCGGCTATTCTCCGGAATTCTGCGTTCAAATGCATATATCTTTCCTTTTCTCCTTTCCCTTTAGCCTCTCTTCATTTCTCAGTTATTTGTAAGGCCTCCTTAGACAGCTTTTTGTGTTTTTGCATTTCTTATTCTTGGGGATGGTCTTGATCTCTGTCTCCTGTACAGTGTCACAAACCTCCATCCATAGTTCATCAAGCACTCTATCACATCTAACCCCATAAACCTACTTGTGACTTCCACTGTATAATCTTAGGGGATGTGATTTAGGTCATACCTGAACAGTCTAGTGGTTTTCCCTACTTTCCTCAATATAAGTCTGAATTTGGCAATAAGAAGTTCATGATCCAAGCCACAGTCAGCTCCTTGTCTTGTTTTTGCTGATTGTATAGAGCTTCTCCATCTTTGGCTGCAAAGAATATAATCACTCTGATTTTGGTATTGACCCCTGGTGATGTCCATGTGTAGACTCTTCTCTTGTGTTGTTGAAAGAGGGTGTTTTATACAACCAGTGCCTTCTTTTGGCAAAACTCTATTAGATTTGCCCTATTTTATTTTGCACTCCAAGGCCTAATTTGCCTCCAGGTATCTCTTGTCTTCTACTTTTTTGTTCCAGTTCCCTATAATGAACAGGGAATCTTTGGGGGGTGTTAATTCTAGAAGGTCTTGTAGGTCTTCATAGAACCATTCAGCATCAACTTCTTTAGCATTATTGGTGGGGGCATAGACTTGGATTACTCTGATATTGAATGGTTTGCCTTGGAGATGAACACAACAGAGATCACTCTGTCAGTTTTTGAGATTTCAACCAAATACTGCATTTCAGACTCTTTCGTTGACTATGATGGCTACACTATTTCTTATAAGGGATTCTTACACATAGTAGTAGATATAATGGTCATCTGAGTTAAATTCACCCATTCCAGTCTATTTTAGTTCACTGATTCCTAAAATGTCAACGTTTACTCTAGCCATCTCCTGTTTCACCACTTCCAATTTACCTTGATTCACAGCCTAACAATCTAGGTCCAATGCAATATTATATTTTACAGTATCAAATCTTACTTCCATCGCCAGTCACATCCACAACTGGGCGTTGTTTTTGCTTTGGTTCTGTCTCTTCATTATTTCTGGAGTTATTTCTCCACTGATTTCCAGTAGCATATTGGGCAACTCCTGACCTGGGGAGTTCATCTTTCAGTTTCCTATCTTTCTGCCTTTTCACACTGTTCATGGGTTCTCAAGGCAAGAATGTTGAAGTGGTTTGCCATTTCCTTCTTCAATGGACCACATTTTGCAAGAATTTTCCACATGACCTATCCATCTTGGGTGTTCCTAAATGGCATGGCTCATCATTTCACCGAGTTAGACAAGTCTGTGACCCACGGGATCAGCTTAATTAATTTAAATGTTAATGTTACTGGGAAATTTAAGTGTGAACAGTAAAACTGAGGTGCTCCAGTGGGATGCCCCTTACAGACGAGTCAGCTCTCACCTGGGAAGGAAGGAAGGAAGATGCTGAGGGGTCATGGGAATGAGCCTGGCTGCAGGCCAGCCCCTGTACCTCTTATTTATGTTATATTCCTGAGAAGAAACAGAAGAGTCTTTGGAGGTGAATTGCTTTATGCGTTGGTGTGGTTGATTTTCCTGGTTCATCCTATAGGGGAGAAAACCAACTCTTTACTGGACACCACAGATCCACGATCGCCATAGCTTTTCAGTTACGTGAGACTTTGAAACAACAGTAGGGGATGAAACAGCATGCTGTGAGTTACGTTGAAACAATTCTTTAAAAACTGGCATGAATGACAGAGTAAGAGCCTTGAAATGTTGTGCTCCACTGAGCAACAGACGTTTTGGTTTGGTAGAATAACAATGTAGATATGATCACAGTTAGACATAACATATTTGTGTTGAATATAAAATCAAATTAACACCAGTAGGTCAAATAGGAGCACGTGTTTTTAGACTACATTTTCCCCTCAGCATGACCTATCAAGCTTGACATTTCCTGTCTATTTTCTCCTATGTTTCCAGTCCCTTCTCTCATGCATTTTTATGAGAATTCAATTGAAGGTGACAGGCATCCTCCTTTCACTTGCTTCCTTTTCATGTGTGTCTGTGACTCTATACACAGACACATTCACTGTGTAGACCCTTGTAAAATTCAGGGTAGATATCAAAACATTTAGAAATAACAAAAATCAAAAATATGATATTCATTTCAAAGCATTTTTCAATTATTACATAGTGACCTGAAAGTCAGGAATTTATTGTTGGATCTGAGCTCACTGCCATTGATTTTCATGCTACTTTGAATATCTTTTGCTGAAGAATCATGATAGCTTCTAAGAAGTGAAAAACAGATATACATATCTGTTTTATGTATATGTAAACAGATATGGTTTGCCTTGGAAACAAACAGATCATTCTGTCATTTTTGAGACAGAATGCATCCAAGTACTGCATTTCAGACTCTTGTGTTGACTGTGATTGCTACTCCATTTCTTCTAGGGGATTCTTGCCCACAGTAGTAGATATAATGGTCATCTGAGTTAAATTCACCTATTCCAGTCCATTTTAGTTCACTGATCCCTAAAATGTTGATGTTCACTCTTGCCATCTCCTGTTTTACCACTTCCAATTTGCTTTGATTCATGAACCTAACATTCTAGGTCCCTAGGCAATATTGCTCTTTACAGCATTGGACCTTGCTTCTATCACCAGTCACATCCACAGCTGGGTATTGTTTTTACTTTGGCTCCATCTCTTCATTCTTTCTGGAGTTATTTCTTCACTGATCTCCAGTGACATATTGGGCACCTATCGACCTGGGGAGTTCATCTTTCAGTGTCCTATCTTTTTGCCCTTTCATACTGTTCATGAGGTTTTCAAGGCAAAAATACTGAAGTGGTTTGCATTCCCTTCTCCAGTGCATCTTGTTTTGTCAGAACTCTCCACCATGACCTGTTTGTCTTGGGTGGCCCTACATGGCATGGCTCATGATTTCACTGAGTTATACAAGGCTGTGGTCCATGTGGTTAGATTGGTTAGCTTTCTGTGATTGTGATTTTCAGTCTGCCTGCTCTCTGATGGAAAAGTATGGGAGGCTTATGTAAGCTTCCTTATGGGAGAGACTGACTGAAGGGGATACTGGGTCTTGTTCAGAAGTTAAATGGTTCTATGAAGACCTACAAGACCTTCTAGAACTAACACCCAGGAAAGGTGTCCTGTTCATTATAGGGGGCTGGAATGCAAAAGGAGGAAGTCAAGAAATACCTAGAGTAACAGACAAATTTGGCCTTGGAGTACAGAATGAAGCAGGGCAAAGGCTAATAGAGATTGCCAAGAGAACGCACTGGTCACAGCAAACACCCTCTTTCAACAACACAAGAGAAGAGTCTACACATGGACATCACCAGGAGTCAATACCAAAATCAGACTGATTGCATTCTTTGCAGCTGAAGATGGAGAAGCTCTATACAATCAGCAATAAACAAGACTAGGAGCTGATTGTGGCTCAGATCATGAACTCCTTATTGCCAAATTCAGACCTAAATTGAAGAATGTAGGGAAAACCACTAGATTATTCAGGAATGAATTAAATCAAATCCAGGCTATAATTCAGCCTGGTTTCAGAGAATGCACTTTCAATTACTACTGAGTGTGCCTCTGCAATGACTGCACTGCTTTATTTCTTCAATAGGAAGAGGATGAGATGATAACTTGAAGAGTTACACCATATTCCCATCATGTCTTAGGTTTGGAGGACACACTCAGTTCAGTTCAGTCGCTCAGTCGTGTCTGACTCTTTGTGACCCCATGAACCACAGCACGCCAGGCCTCCCTGTCCATCACCAACTCCTGAAGTGCACCCAAACCCGTGTCTATGGAGTCGGTGATGCCATCCATCTCATCCTCTGTCTTCCCCTTCTCCTCCTGCCCCCAATCCTTTCCAGCATCAGGGTCTTTTCCAATGAGTCAACTCTTGGCATCAGGTGGCCAAAGTATTGTAGTTTCAGCTTCAAAATCAGTCCTTCCAATTAACACCCAGGACTGATCGCCTTTAAGATGGACTTGTTGGATCTCCTTGCAGTTCAAGGAACTCTCAAGAGTCTTCTTCAATACCACAGTTCAAAAGCATCAATTCTTCGGTGCTCAGCCTTTTTCACTGTCCAACTCTCACATCTATACATGACTACTGGAAAAACCATAGCCTTGACTAGACGAACCTTTGTTGGCAAAGTACTGTCTCTACTTTGCAATATGCTATCCAGGTTGGCCATAACTTTCCTTCCAAAGAGTAGGCGTCTTTTGATCTCATGGCTGCAATCACCATCTGCAGTGATTTTGGAGCCCAAAAAAATAAAGTCTGACACTTTTTCCACTGTTTCCCCATCTATTTCCCATGAAGTGATGGAACCAGATGATCTTAGTTTTCTTAATGTTGAGCCTTAAGCCAACTTTTTCACTCTCCTCTTTCACTTTCAGCAAAAGGCTTTTTAGTTCCTCTTCACTTTCTGCCATAAGAGTGGTGTCGTCTGCATATCTGAGGTTATTGATATTTCTCCTGGCAAACTTGATTCCAGCTTGTGCTTCTTCCAGCCCAGCATTTCTCATGATGTACTCTGCATGTAGGTTAAATAAGCAGGGTGACAATATACAGCCTTGATGTACTCCTTTTCCTATTTGGAATCAGTCTGCTGTTCCATGTCCAGTTCTAACTGTTACTTCCTGACCTGCATACAGGTTTCTCAAGAGACAGGTCAGATGGTCTGGTATTCCCATCTCTTTCAGAATTTTCACAGTTTATTGTGATCCACACAGTCAAAAGCTTTGGCATAGTCAATAAAGCAGAAATAGATGTTTTTCTAGAACTCTCTTGCTTTTTTTGATAATCCAGTGGATGTTGGCAACTTGATCTCTGGTACCTCTGCCTTTTCTAAAACCAGCTTGAACATCTGGAAGTTCACAGTTCATGTAGTACTGAATCCTGGCTTGGAGAATTTTGAGCATTACTTTACTAGCGTGTGAAATGAGTGCACTTGTGCGGTAGTTTGAGCATTCTTTGGCATTGCCTTTCTTTGGGATAGGAATGTAAGGTGACCTTTTCCAGTCCTGTGGCCATTGCTGAGTTTTCCAAATTTGCTGGCATATTGAGTGCAGCATTTTCACAGTGCCAAACCAAATTTCATGTGGACTTGAATGTGGAAAGTTAGTTGCTTGAGCACCTGCTTCTCTTCCCAGCTATGTACATGAACTCAGTAGAGGAGAGACCCAGTAAGTGCTTACTAGTCGTGCTGGTCTTCTTGTTTTGCTAGACTGAGGGATTGGGTTTACCGATCCAAGGAATAGTATAAACTGACTTCATGTTCTCTTTTTACTTACTTGTATATTTGTTTATTTTTTATATTTTATATTTTCATTTAAGTATACTTAGCTTATGATATTGTGTTTCAAGTTGTACAAGAGAGTGATTTGATATTTTTATACTACAAGATGGTGCCCAAGTTAAGTCTAGTTACCATTTGTCACCTTTCAAAGTTACTACTGAATTTCCTATACTGTATGTTACATCACCCTGACTCATTTTGCAACTGGAAGTTCTTTTCTCTTGATCTCCAACACCTATTTTACTTGTTGCCCACAACTACACACGTTGGCAACTGCCAGTTACTTCTCTGAATCTATGTTTCTCTTTCTGTTTTATTTACTTTGTTTGTTTTCTGTTTGTTTATTTACTTTGTTTTTAGATTCTGCATGGAAATAAAATTGCATAGTAATAGTCTGTCTTCATTTGACTTATTTCAGGTAGCAATATACTCTCTGGGTCTATCTCTGGGTATATTTCTGGTGGAAATTATACTAGTAATATTCCATTGTGTGTGTGTATATATATACACACAATATATATAATATATATTATGTTCCATGCCATATATTATTCCACTATATATATATATATATATATATATCACATATTTATCCATTAGTTATTGATGAGTACTTAGGTTGTTTTCATGTCATGGCTATTATGAATAATGTGACAATTAGCATTGAAGTCTATATATTATTTCAAATTAATGTCTGGGTTTTTTTCAGAAAAATAATACACAAGTGGAATTTCTGGATCCTACGATAGTTTTATTTTATTTTGGGGAAACTTCATATTGTTTTCTGTAACGGTTGTACCAGTTTATATCCCCACCAAGAGTGACTGAGGACTCCTTTTTCTCCACGTCCTCATCAATACTCGATACTTGTTCTTGTTAATAGCCATTCTGACAGGTGTGAGGTGATATCTCATTGTGGTTTAGATGTGCATTTCCTTCATTATTAGTGATTTTACTGGCCTGCTGGAGAGAGGGTACGCTGCAAGAACTAGTGGGCTGTGGGAAGACTCCAGAGTGGTGCTCGCAAACCTCACTGTGGTTGTGGTAGACTGAGCTCCTCGCAGTGACTGCCACCTGGGGTGTCCCAGATGCTTCCTGCCTCTCTGGGAGGCTCTCCAGGATGAACAAGTGGGTATTTTAAGACTCCTTTTGAACAAGTGCCTCTGTGCTGGGACTGGAATGTGTGAGGTTTTGTGTGAGCCCTATGAGAGTGGCGTCTCTTTCCTACAGCCTTTGTCTCTTCTGACTGCAAGCCCTGTTGGCCTTCACAGCTGGATGCTCTAAGTGCTTGTCTTATCTTCTTAATGCAAAGCTCCTGGGCCAGGGAGCTGCTGTGGTGCTCAGCCACTCATGCCTTGTAGAAAGCTTCTGTCACTGTGATTATCCCCTCATCGTGGTCACCTCCCTGGGGGTATGGGGTTAACTATAACACATCTTTGCCTCTCCAATGAATTTCACTGTGTTTCCTTCTTTGTATCTTTTTTTGTGGAAAATTCTTTCTCCTAGTCTTCATGCAGTCATTGTTGATGGTTACTCTGTGAAGAGTTGCAATCTTGGTGTGCCCTTGGGAGAAGATGAGCTCTGGCTCTTCCAAACCCCCATCTTGGCTGCACCAAAAATGCTTTGCTGCTGTCTTAACAGGACTCCCTTGGTAGGTTTGCTGGTAAAGAATCCACCTGTAATGCATGAGATCCCAGTTCAGTTCCTGGGTTGGGAACATCCCCTGGAGAAGGATGGGCTATCCACTCCAGTATTCTTGGGCTTCCCTGGTGGCTCAGATGGTAAAGAATCCACCTGAAAATGTGGGAGACCTGAGTTGGATCCCTGGGTTGGAAAGATCCCCTGGAGGAGGTCATGGCAACCCACTCCAGTATTCTTGTCTGGAGTATTCCCAAGGACAGAGGTGCCTGGCAGGCTATAGTCCATAGGGTCAGAAAGAGTTGGATATGACTGAGAGACTATGTACAGGCTCTCTTAACATCTAGTTTGCTTTGTATCCCATATGGTATTAAAAAGAAGTTTAAGAGAGTGTCTTGGTTCTCTGAAGTGCAGAACTAGTGAAAGCGGAAAACCAAAGGAATTTGAAACAGCTGAGTGTCATGGAATTGAGCCTGAGTCTGAAGACCTGATTCTAAGAAGTCTTGAATTTAATGAACAGAACCTCAATATTATTATAGTAACAGGTTAAAACAAAACAAAAATGGCACCTTCTTCAATTCCACACTATTAACTTTGGTTTCCTTCCCTACTTTTTCTGCAGGAATGGAATGTAGGAGGTTGGGAAGAGAAGTTCCTTTAACTAGGAAATCACAGTTACAAAAGAATCAAAAATACATTATCATATTTTTTTAACATAAATTGCAAAGTGACCCAACCTATACTGTGCAATTTGATTTTTTTTTTGCAATCTGGTTTTTATACTAATTCTTCAAAACTGATAGGAAATGTTTTATCATCTCTACTTTAGAAAGGAAGAATATGAAACAACAAATTTCAGTGACTTCCCCAAGTTGACACAGTGATTAAATGACATGTTATCTAGATTTCCTGAATCTGATTCCTATGCTCCTTTGACTATAACCTTTGGATTTTAAAGTAGGATATCTCAGTAGCTGACTCCCCAAAACTCCTTTCTCACTCTTGATACTATGGCACCACATAGTTTGTCAGGAAGTCCTACTCCCCATGGGGACCTCAGCTGATGATGAGTCTCTCTTTTGCAGCTATGCTATCTGGAACTTTTTTTTTTT